>SJYC01030736.1:0-11502 GCA_006408675.1 Madoqua kirkii
ATAACAAAGAGAATTCTCAGCTGTTCCAATCACCTACCGGCCCAACCATCAAATACTGAAGACAAACCAGGTAAACACAAAGCCCGTGGCTGCCTTCCTGGCATGGCATTGTCACGAGCCACCAAGCAAGGTAAGAAGAACCCAAGTACCAGCAAGGCTCCGGGAGAAAAGTGGACCCCCCACCCGCAGGAAGCTTGGGAGGCTGGTAGCTGTGAACTGCATCTTAGCAGGCAGACGTCACTTTATAATTTAAAATGTAGTAAGAGAGGCTCGGAGGACGTGCAGAGAGTATATGGGAACTCTGCAGTTCCACTCAATTTTGCATGAAACCTGAAACTGCTTTTTAAAAAAAAGAGTTTTTTAAAGAAAGGAAGGAGGTCATTCTTAATGGTCTTGTATTTCCTTTTTACTCTTTTCTGAATTTTCTGAGTTTCATATAAGGAACATGAAATAATACTTTTAAAACTAGACAGAAAAGTCATTAAAATAGAGAATGAGGGGATTCCCTGGTAGTCCAGTGGTCAGGACTCAGCATTTTCTCTGCCAAGAACCCAGGCTCAATCCCTGGTAAGGGAACTAAGACCTCAGTACTGCCAAAAAGGATCCAATAGTATCTGTATTAAGAAAACAAAGACACAAAAGTCATCAAACTATACACTGAAAGCAGGTACATCTGTCTGCTAATTAGGCCTCCATTAGGTTAATTTTAAGAAGTATTTTAAAAAGCCTTAGAGCTCCTATGTTTCACTTTAAACAGTATATATTATAGTGTATGTTATAATCTTCTTAAAATTTTTATTGACATATAGTTGATGTATAATAGTACATAAGTTACAGGTGTACAAAATAGTGATTCATGATTTGTAACGGTTATATTCCATTTAGTTATTATAAAGTATTGGCTGTATTCTCTGTGCTGTAAATATATTCTTGTTCAGTTCAGTTCAGTCGCTCAGTTGTGTCCAACGTTTTGAGATCCCATGAGATCCCTGCAGCACGCCAGGCCTCCCTGTCCATCACCAACTCCTGGAGTTTACTCAGACTCATGTCCACTGAGTTGGTAATGCCATCCAGCCATCTCATCCTCTGTCATCCTCTTCTCCTCCAGACTTCAATCTTTCCCAGCATCAGGGTCTTTTCAAATGAGTCAGTTCGCATCAGGTGGCCAAAGGATTAGAGTTTCAACTGCAACATCAGTCCTTCCAGTGAATATTCAGGACTGATCTCCTTTAGGATGGACTGGCTGGATCTCCTTGCCGTCCAAGGGGCTCTCAATTCCATGCAATTGAGTTCAAAAGCATCGATTCTTCGGCACTCAGCTTTCTTTATAGTCCAACTCTCACATCCATACATGACCACTGGAAAAACCACAGCCTTGACTAGACGGACCTTTGTTGGCAAAGTATTGTCTCTGCTTTTTAATATGCTGTCTAGGTTGGTCATAACTTTCCTTCCAAGGAGTAAGCATCTTTTAATTTAAATATATTCTTTTAGCTATTTTTAAATTAATTTTTACTGGAATATAGTTGCCTTACAGTGTTGTGTTAGTCTGTGGCATATTTTCTACATAATAGTTCGTACTTCTTAATTACTTACCCTCTCTTGCCCCTCCTCCCATGTATGTTATAATCTTCAGGGAAAGTTAATTTCTATAAACCGGCAGTAGATGTTCCTGTTAAACTTATTAGTGCCCTCCTGCAAGATGATTCGGAGAAGGCAATGGTAACCCACTCCAGTACTCCTGCCTGGAGAATCCCAGGGACAGGGGAGCCCGGTGGGCTGCCGTCTATGGGGTTGCACAGAGTTGGACACGACTGAAGTGACTTAGCAGCAGCAGCAGCAGCAAGACAATTAATTAAAGTAAGTTCTCTATTCTCGGTGCCATCAATTTGAGACCTGGGGTCCTGAAGCCTACATCACTAACAATTATAATTCTGGAGAATAAATGGCTTGCCAAGCAAATTATAAGTTATTGTGTAATGAATACAGAGATTCAGTCTAGGGGGATGGAAACCTTCTAGAGATAAAGAATGGCCACAGTTTCACAACAGTTTGAGTGTCCTTAATGCCACTGAACTGTCCATTTAAAAAAGGTTTAAATGGGGACTTCCCTTGTGGTCCAGTGGTTAAGAATCTGCCTGCCAATGCAGGGGACACGGTTTCAGTCCCCTGTCTGGGCAGATCACAGATGCTGCAGGGCAACTAAGCCTGTGTGTCACACCACTGAGCCCACGCTCCAGGGCCCGTGCTCTGCACCAAGAGAGGCCACCGCACCGAGAAGCCCGTGCCCCGCACCTTGAGAGAGCCTGCATGCAGCAGCCAGACCCGGGGCAGTCAAAAATGAACAACAAAATCAATACTTTTTTTGATGGTACAGTTTATGTCATATATATTTTACCATAAGAAAGTAACTTGAGCTTCTCCCTAAACAGTTTTTCCCTGGTGGCTCAGACAGTAAAGCGTCTGCCTACAATCCAGGAGACCTGGGTTCAATCCCTGGGTCGGGAAGGTCTCCTGCAGAAGGAAATGGCAACCCACTCCAGTACTCTTGCCTGGAGAATCCCATGGACAGAGGAGCCTGGTGGGCTACAGTCCACGGGGTCTCAAAGAGTCGGACACGACTGAGCGACTTCACTTTCACTTTCACTTTAAACAGTGTTTTGAAGACGTCACCAATACAGCAGGGACATCTGCCAGGTGGCTTGGCAGCCTCTCCCAGCAAGAAGCCTCAAGTTAGGGATTCAGTCTCTTCCATCCACTAGCTGTAATGCAACGTTCCTGAGACAAACCCTGTCCACGTGGTGATTTCCACAGAATTCACAGAGGCACGGAGAGGTGTGTCCAGGGAAACATATGCAAACCAGGGCAAGGCAAACTCCAAAATCATGCCACTGCTGCTGTGACTCCATTCATCCTAAAGAACATTTACTGAGTGTCTACTACAGCCCCGCGTTGTGCCAGGAGCCGGAGCAACACCTGCTCCCCAGGATCATGCAATATCGTGACATTTTACTCAAACTACTCATTGACTTGACAATTTCAAATAATATTATGGGGCGGGGGGAATGGACTGGGAGTTTGGGATGAGCATATGTCAACGATTACATGTGAATGGATAAACAAAGAGGTCCTACAATACAGCACAGGAAACTATATTCCATATTTTATGGTAAACCATAATGAAAAAGAACATGAGAAAGAATATACATATATAACAATCATTTTGCTGTACGCCAGAAATTAACACTACATTGTAAGTCAACCATACTTCAATTAAAAAACATAAATAAATAAACCATCAAATCAAATAACATCACAGGACACAGTGTTTCTATGGGGTTGCACAGAGTTGGACACGACTGAAGTGACTTAGCAGCAGCAGCAGCAGCAAGACAATTAATTAAAGTAAGTTCTCTATTCTCGGTGCCATCAATTTGAGACCTGGGGTCCTGAAGCCTACATCACTAACAATTATAATTCTGGAGAATAAATGGCTTGCCAAGCAAATTATAAGTTATTGTGTAATGAATACAGAGATTCAGTCTAGGGGGATGGAAACCTTCTAGAGATAAAGAATGGCCACAGTTTCACAACAGTTTGAGTGTCCTTAATGCCACTGAACTGTCCATTTAAAAAAGGTTTAAATGGGGACTTTCCTTGTGGTCCAGTGGTTAAGAATCTGCCTGCCAATGCAGGGGACACGGTTTCAGTCCCCTGTCTGGGCAGATCACAGATGCTGCAGGGCAACTAAGCCTGTGTGTCACACCACTGAGCCCACGCTCCAGGGCCCGTGCTCTGCACCAAGAGAGGCCACCGCACCGAGAAGCCCGTGCCCCGCACCTTGAGAGAGCCTGCATGCAGCAGCCAGACCCGGGGCAGTCAAAAATGAACAACAAAATCAATACTTTTTTTGATGGTACAGTTTATGTCATATATATTTTACCATAAGAAAGTAACTTGAGCTTCTCCCTAAACAGTTTTTCCCTGGTGGCTCAGACAGTAAAGCGTCTGCCTACAATCCAGGAGACCTGGGTTCAATCCCTGGGTCGGGAAGGTCTCCTGCAGAAGGAAATGGCAACCCACTCCAGTACTCTTGCCTGGAGAATCCCATGGACAGAGGAGCCTGGTGGGCTACAGTCCACGGGGTCTCAAAGAGTCGGACACGACTGAGCGACTTCACTTTCACTTTCACTTTAAACAGTGTTTTGAAGACGTCACCAATACAGCAGGGACATCTGCCAGGTGGCTTGGCAGCCTCTCCCAGCAAGAAGCCTCAAGTTAGGGATTCAGTCTCTTCCATCCACTAGCTGTAATGCAACGTTCCTGAGACAAACCCTGTCCACGTGGTGATTTCCACAGAATTCACAGAGGCACGGAGAGGTGTGTCCAGGGAAACATATGCAAACCAGGGCAAGGCAAACTCCAAAATCATGCCACTGCTGCTGTGACTCCATTCATCCTAAAGAACATTTACTGAGTGTCTACTACAGCCCCGCGTTGTGCCAGGAGCCGGAGCAACACCTGCTCCCCAGGATCATGCAATATCGTGACATTTTACTCAAACTACTCATTGACTTGACAATTTCAAATAATATTATGGGGCGGGGGGAATGGACTGGGAGTTTGGGATGAGCATATGTCAACGATTACATGTGAATGGATAAACAAAGAGGTCCTACAATACAGCACAGGAAACTATATTCCATATTTTATGGTAAACCATAATGAAAAAGAACATGAGAAAGAATATACATATATAACAATCATTTTGCTGTACGCCAGAAATTAACACTACATTGTAAGTCAACCATACTTCAATTAAAAAACATAAATAAATAAACCATCAAATCAAATAACATCACAGGACACAGTGTGACTCGTGTTTCTCAAAGAAGCAAGTGTTTTCTTGTTTACTTTTCAATTTTTTTTCTTTGTACTCTGAAATGATTCTAACTTAGAGAGTTGAAAAACTATTAGAGAACTACTGTGTACTGCGTGTGTCAAGTCGCTCAGTCGTGTCCGACTCTTTGCAACCCCATGGACTGTAGGCCACCAGGCTCCTCTGTCCACGGGATTCTCCAGGTGAGAATGCTGGAGTGGGCTGCCAAGCGCGGCCCTGGGAACTTCGTGGCCCAGGGACCCGATCCCCGTCTCCAGCACTGGCAGGTGGGTTCTTTACCATGATGCCACCTGCACAGCCCAACGCCTCCTGCACCACATTCACAGTCACTGACGCTCTGGCGCCTGCTTCTGCCTAGCTCCGGCTCTCTCCCTCTCCTCTCCTCCTGGGCCCCTGCCCTTCCGCCCCTCCATCCACAGCTAACCAGCTCCCTCCTCCTCCTCTTCCCTCTCCCTCTCTCCTTACAGACTGGTTTTCTGGAACCACTGTGAAACACAGACATCTCCTTTTATTCTGAAACACTTTATTATGTATTTCCTAAGAACATTCTCTTATATAACCACAGTGCAATTATTAATTTCTGACAGTTAACAGTGGTTCAATAAAACTACCTAATACACACTCCATACTCTAATGTTGCCAATCATCTGAACCGCTGGGAGAATGGGTGGTAAAACACGGATCCCGGGTCTTAAAATACTGATTTGAAGGCTCCTTCCTCAGCCACCCAGTGGACTAACAGCCTCCCAGGAGACCTTGGTTTACTTCCCATAGGACCCTTCCTAAAGGACTCCAGGCAGAAGGAAATTCTCCCCGTGTTATTTAATAAAGCTCTTAATAACCACCTCACATTCATGATGTAACTCAGACCTATTTTCCTTTTGTTTCAGTCACTGAAAGTCTCTGGATAAAAATATTTTACTGTAATAAAATTCTGAAGCATCACTCTCCACCCGCCTCAATTAGAAATTGTTCAAATCCCAGTAGCCCTTCAGCTCGCTGCCTCTCTCAGCATCTTCAATTTAAAGCAATATTTCTCAACCTTTGTTATCATCATCAGTTTCCTAGGGAGCCTTTTCAGACAAATTTCCTTCAGTGCCCTCCCCCTGCAATGAAATTAATACAAGAGATACACTGTACGTCTACTTATGAACTCTTATCTATATCTGCATTTTATACATTAAAAACTAACACATTTTCACTCCCATCATCCCAGGAACCATTTTCTATCACCTCCATTCAGAATGCACGGTCTGACATCATTCACAAGCTGGGATGGGGAGAAAAGGAGAGAGATCAAGGTGTTGCCTGTGTGAGACCAGACCTCAGTCCAGCCTAGGGTCCTCAGTTGGGGGGTCTAACGGAAGGCTCAGAGGTCTAATGACCCCTTTTCTACAGATGTGGTCTGAGGTCCACCCTGGCCCCGAAAGAGGCTCAGAATATTTTGAAGATTTTGCATATGCAAAGCTGGAGTGGAAGTCTTAGCGGATACAGGTTAAGGGGATGGATGAGCCTGGCTTACCTAAAGGCTTCCTGCACAGATGTCTCCCCAGGACTCAGTCTAGTTGGCACTCTTAACGGGGGAGTTCTGGTCTGAGAACATCTTCAGTGGCCATTCACCCACTCAGTAGAATCAATGCACATATTTTGTCTTCTGGCTGTGCCACACAGCTTACGGAATGGAAGCCGAGCCCATGGCAGTGAAAGCCCCAAACGCTAACCAGGGAATTCCCAGAACCAATGCAGAATTCTTTTTGCCAATCTTCAGTTGGTAACCAATATATTTACATTAATTCCACATCGGACTGAACTAAATTGACCAAAAACATTTCCAACTAGCTCTAAAACTGATTTTTCAGGAATTTACCTAAAATAATGGCAGGTGCCAGACAGTCAGGGAGAAGACCTCATAAAATACAGTGCAGAGCACCCTGCCCTGTAACATCTGTGTGCTTTCCCCAAAAATGGACAAATAACAAGCTCCTATGACTTTATGCAGGTTATATTCAAGAAAATTAAATATACAAATAAGGCAGTCTGTGAAGGAACACAAATTAAGGGGAAATTTGAATACATATGACATTGTAAGCAGGAGTTACGCTTTCTTTCTAGACCACAGCTGCAAAATTATAAAATAAAGACTTTTTAAAGTCAATCAGGACATAGAAGAACTGAAAAAATATCAGTGAACTGGACTAATTGACATTTACAGAACAATTCTCCCAATGACAAAAGAATGCATATTATTTTCAAGTATACATGAAACATTCACCAAGACAGAACATAACCAAGGTCATAAAACAACCCATATAAAAATTAAATAACTGAATTAATTCAAAGTATGTTCTCTGACCATAAGGAAATTAATGAGTAACAGAAAGATAAGAGAAAAATCTTCAAACACTTGAAAATTAACACATTTCTAAATAATTCATGAGTCAAAGAAAAAGACTCAAGGGAAACTAGAAAATACTTTGAACCAAACTAAAATGAAGATACAACATATCAGAACATGTGAAGGCAACTAAAGCAGTGTTTGAGGGAAACTTATAGCATTAAATATTTACACTAGAAATGATGAAAGAATTCAGTAATGTAAGCTTCTACTTTAAGAAACTAGGAAAAGAAGAAACTAAACATAAATAACAGAAGGAAAGAATTGAAAAGGTTAGCACAGAAGTAAAAAAATTAAAAACAGAAAACAATAGGAATTTCCTCGGGGCTCCAGTGGCTAAGACTCCATTCTCCCAATGCAGGGAGCCTGGCTTTGATTCTTGGTCAGGAAACTAGATCCCACAGGCTGCAGCTAAAGATTCCACATGCTACCACAAACACTGAAGATCCTGTGTGCGGCAACTAAGACCAAGCTCAGCCAAATAAGTATTTTTTTAAAATAAAATAATAAAAACTACCAATGAAGCAAAAAGCTGGTTCTTAGTAAGATCAATCAATAAATCTCTAGCAACATTGTCAAAGACATAAAATTATCAATATCAGGAAAAGGAAAAAGGGAACATCACTATAGGCTTCAAAGATATTGAAAGGATAATAGGGAATAATAGAAGTAACTTTATACATCCTATAAATTAATAATTTATAAGAAATGCACCAATTCCTCAAAAAAGCATTTACTACCAAAACACATCCAAGATGAAACAGATAATCTGAATAGCTTTATAACTATTTTTAAAATGAATCTGGAGTTAAAAACCCTTCCAAAATAAGAAATCTTCAGGCCAGATGGTTTCCCTGGTGATTTCTACCAAATATTTAAGGAAGAAATAACACCAACTCTACACAATTTCTTCCAGAAAATATAACAAGAAGGATATTCCCAACTCATTTTAAGGCCAACATTACCCTGATACCAAAACCAAAGACAGTATAAGAAAACTGCAAACAAATACTTTTCACAAACAAAGATGCAAAAGTCCTTAACAAAATACTAGCAGACTGCATCCAACAACATGAAAAAGTATAACACACCATAACTAAGTGAGGTTTATCCCAGAAGAGCAAGGCTGGTTCAAATTCAAAAAGCAATCAATGTAATTTACCACATTAATAGCTGAAAGCAGTGATTAGAAAAGGGCTGGACAGTAACCATTTTAGTCTTTGCTGGCCTCAAAGTCTCTGTTGCAACTAATTAACTTTGTCACTGTAGAGTGACAACAGACATGGGCAATGTGTAAACAAATGGGCACGAGTGTGTTTCAATAACACTTCGCAAAAGCAGGTACAGACCCTTCCGCAATAAAGACACTCAACAAACTAGGAATAGAAGGAAGCTATCTCAGCATAATAGAGGCCACTGATGAAAAGTCCACAGCTAACATCATACTCGGTGGCAGAAGACTGAAGCTTCTTCCTCTAATATCAGGAACAAGGCAAGGACACCCACTCCCACCATCTCTATTCAACAGAGGATCAGAGGTTCTGGCCAGAGTAACTAGACAGGAAAAATTAATAAAAGGCATCCAAACTAAAAAGGAAGAAGCAAAATTAGCTTTGCAAATGACATGTATAAAAACTACTTAAGATGCCACAAAAAATTTAAAAACTTGTCAGAAGTAATGAAAGAATTCAGCAAAGTTGCAAGATAAAAAAATCACAGAGCAAGGGAGGCAGGAGGGAGGTTCAGGAAGAAGGGGACATGTATATACTTACAGCTGATTCATGCTGATGTATGGCAAAAATCAACAAAGCACTGTAAAACAATATACTCTAATTAAAAATAAATTTTAGGGGGAAGGGAGGAAAAATATATAAATAAATATTTTTTTTAAATCAGAAAAAAAAAACAGTTTTTGTTTACAATAGCATCAAAACGAATACTTAATAATAAATCTAAACTATTATATTCAGTACCTTCCACTCAACAACCTATAATGGAAAAGAAGCTGAAAACATATACATACATACATAATACACACATATATATATATATATATACAAACACACATATATATATGACTGAATTACTTTGCTGTACACCTGAAACTAACAGAATACTGTAAATCAACTAAACGTCAAAAAAAAGTTTAGAATAAACCTAACCAAAATGGTGAGAACCTTATGCACTAAAAACTATAATACATTTCTGAAAGAAATTAAAGAAGATATAAATATATGGAAAGCTAGCCCACATGTCTTTGGATTGAAAGACTTAATTTTTTTAAGACTTAATATCTTAAAGAAGCTCATACTAGCCAAAGTGATCTACAGATTCAGTGCAAGCCCTAGCAAAATCCCAGGGGCATTTTTTTTAAGAAATAGAAAATTAATTCTAAAATTCATACAGAATCTCAAGGGACCCTGAAGAACCAAAATAATTTTTAAAAAGAACAAGGCTGACAATTCTAATATCAAAACACATTACAAAGCTACAGTGATCATCTTAATATGGTCCTGACATAAAGACAGACAAGTGTTACCAATGAAATAGAATAGAGAGTCCATACAGCATGTGGTTCTCTATGTGGTCATAAGATCTCTGAAAAAGGTGCCAAAAATACTCAGCAGGAAAAAAAGAGTCTCTTCAACAAGTGGTATTGGGAAAACTGGATAGCCACATGCAAAAGAATGAAGTTGGGCCCTTATTTTACACTGTATGCAAAAATTAACTCAAAACAGATTAAATATCTAAATATAAGACCTACAACTATAAAACACCAAAAGAAAATATAGTAGAAAAGCTTCATGACATTAGATTTGGCAATGATTTCTTGACTATGACACCAAAAGCAAAGGCAACAAAAGCAAAAGCAGACAAACAGGACTATATCCAACTTTAAAACTCTGTGGAAAGGTAACCAGTGGAAGAGGAGAAAAGCTCTGAGCCCACGTCCGGTCCCAAAGCCTTCATCCACAGCCCCGAAGTCAGGGCCATCAGGTGAGCCCAGAGCTGCCGCTCCCAGAAGCAAGTCCATCACCACACAAAGCTCCCAAGACACACTGCCTTTGTCCTCTTTATTCAACGAATGCTTACAGGTAATTTTACAACAAAGATCACCATAATTCTAGATAACAGAATGCATCTATTAAATAAAGTTGTAGGTTTAAAGTGGTTATAAATGATCATTCACTCTTTCTATGTCACAGAGGGACAAGCAATATATCTCCCACTTCGTCTTGTTTACGGGTGAAAAACAAAATGGTTGGAATTCAAAGAAAAGTAACAACTAAACAAGAAAGGGATAAAAACACAAATCATCCAAGCCTTTGGTTGAACGTTCTTTCCATGAGCTACAAATACTGCAGCTTTACCTAATTTCATGGACAGCTGCTCACAGGCAAGAACAGTTTCCACCAGTTAACACCTGGAATTGTCTATTTTACCACACCGGAAGCAGCTTCCAAAAAGTAGTAGGTGAAGACCACAGGATGGCTGCCTTAGTGGCCACTCAAGAAGATTAAAGTTAGGCAAACCGGGTAATTTTTATTAGCTACATGCTACATTCAGCCAAGAAGTATACGCTGCATGCCCCACAGTCTTTTTATAAAAATAGGCCAGGAACCTCCCTGGTGGTCCAGTGGTTAAGAATCTGCCCTGTATAATTTCCTTTGTTGTGCAGAAGCTTTTAATTTTAATTAGGTCCCATTTGTTTATTTTTGCTTTTATTTCCAGTATTCTGGGAGGTGGGTCATAGAGGATCCTGCTGTGATTTGTGTCGGAGAGTGTTTTGCCTCTGTTCTGTTCTAGGAGTTTTATAGTTTCTGGTCTTACGTTTAGATCTTTAATCCATTTTGAGTTTATTTTTGTGTATGGTGTTAGAGTTTATTTTTGTGTATGGTGTTAGAAAGCGTTCTAGTTTCATTCTTTTACAAGTGGTTGACCAGTTTTCCCAGCACCACTGGGAAAGAGATTGTCTTTAATCCATCGTATATTCTTGCCTCCTTTGTCAAAGATAAGGTGTCCATAGGTGTGTGGATTTATCTCTGGGCTTCCTATTTTGTCCCACTGGTCTATATTTCTGTCTTTGTGCCAGTACCATACTGTCTTGATGACTGTGGCTTTGTAGTAGAGCCTGAAGTCAGGCAGGTTGATTCCTCCAGTTCCATTCTTCTTTCTCAAGACTGCTTTGGCTATTCGAGGTTTTTTG
>SJYC01030737.1:0-25665 GCA_006408675.1 Madoqua kirkii
CTGTTCGGCGAAACTAATACAATACTGTAAAGCAATTAACCTCCAATTAAATAAATTTATATTAAAAAAAAAGAATCAGCCTTGTAATCATGGGATGCAGATTGATCCCTGGTTCAGGGAACTAACATCCCACATGCCACAGAAAAACTAAGTCCACATAGGGCAACTACTGAGCTCACGCAGTCTGGAAGCCATGCTCTACAACTGGAGATGCCTCCACACGTTGCAACTAGAGAAAGCCTGACCACATTAGGGAAGACCCAGTGCAGTCCAAAGAAGTAAAAACGGGCCAAATTCTTGATAACTTTTTAACAAAGTTCCAACAAAGATACAAAATTATCTTTTCTCTCTATAAATATATTTTTCCATAACCACATGAGAATAAGTTGCCACAATAATGACCCTTGACCCCTAAATCCTTCAGTGTACAAATATTAAAATCAAACAATTAACATGGATACTGTACTGTTAGCTATCGACTGCACACAAATTTTCTGGCATAATAATGTCATTTACACACACACACAAAAATCAGATCACAAGTTATAGTTAGTACAAAATGTACACTTTGTAGTTTTCAAAAGGAATTTACAGCTTCAAACTAAAAAAGCAAAACTAAAGACGAAAATAAACAAAACAAAAAACACTAAGAATACCAATAACCGGTACATTGCTGGAAAGGAAAAGGAAGCCAGTTCTAGATAAGCAGAAATTCAATTTCATGACATAAGCAACTGCAATTTAGTCTCTTTCTAGTTAGGTTATGCTATGCTTATGTTCAAAAAGATGACTTCCCCCAGGCTTAAGCTTGATTCCATAAGTATAGTCCTGTTTCTCTGACACAGAGATTTTCTAAAGCACTTTTATGTCAATCCTATCTTGTGAGAAAAATGTGAGAAAAAAAATGTAGAGTTTTGGCTTTCAGTACTCTTCCTGAATTTCAGCTCACTCCAATGGTATCACAGAGACATGCTTAACAAAAATTTCAGTTATAGGAAACTCCAAATTAATTAAATGACTAAAACAGTGTTACAATGCACTTTGGGCCAAGGTATCAAGGGCAGACTTCTCACAGAAAGGAAAAAGGTGCAGATTAGCCAGGAGAATAAAGTGACCACAAGAATATTGCTAGTATAAAAAGTGACAAAACGCAATATGATCCAGATACAGATATAAAATAAGGGTGCAACAATACTCAGCAGCATTCACAGCACAAACTGGCTTTCGTCCTGCTCGACTTTTTAGGGCTCAATCCATGAAATGAGTCAGCTGGAACTCGTACACAGTAAAGCTCTGTAAAGTTCGCCCAAGTAAAGTTCGCCAAAGGGGTCGGGAGGCCCATTTTTAAGGCATTAGTAATAGGGTGGAACTCAGCTACATAAGAATCCCAAAAGCAAAATGCATTCAAAGCATGCGATCCCACTTCACTCAAAGTCCACACTCTGATTTGGGAGTGTGGATTTGGGAGGCCTCCCTGGCAATTAAGACTCTGGCCAGAGCTTCCTAAGACTCACAGGGTTCAAGAACCCCCTCAGCCTGTCCTTGGAGCCCGAGTGAAGACAGGACAGGACAGGCATGGAAAGACCTTCCGAAGGGCTGCAGGGCGAGGGGCGAGGCAGTGAAAGCTCTGAACACACAGCCTAAAAAAGTGCCTGCTTCTGACCAGGAAACACCCACCAAACATCAGCTACTCACAGAAAGAGATGCCACCCAACACTGGGCTAGAAAATCGCTAATGACAGCCAGGGGCCCTTCTCAGGGAAGGGCAGGGCTGGAGAGAGCGAACAGGAATCATGCTGAGCAGCGACTGCCTCGAAGTGGAATGCGTGGCTGCTGTACCCTGAGGCAAAGCCCTCAGGGATCTCATCTATAAAATGAGTGGGGAGAAGGTCTCCAAGTTCCTTCCAGGGCGGTGAAAGAAAGCGAGCTCCAGAGTCAGACCAACCCTGACTCCACAACTTACCAGCAAGGCAACCTAGGTCACTCTGTGCCTCAGTTTCTACACCTGCAAAATAGAGATCCCACCCGCAACAGTCAGGGTTAGATGTGGCTGTGAAGAGTGGCTTAAAAGTGAGGCTTATTATGTCCATCATAGAAAATTACAGAAGACAGTAGCCCAGGATTTGTGAGGTGATCAACCGAGGCTTCCCAGGTGGCTCAGATAGTAAAGAATTTGCCTGCAAAGCAGGAGACCTTGGTTCAGTCCCTGGGTCGGGAAGATCCCCTGGAGAAGGGAATGGCAACCCACTCCAGTATTCTTGCCTAGAGAATTCCATGGACAGAAGAGCCTGGCAGGCTACAGTCCATGGGGTCACACAGAGTCAAACACGACTGATCAACCAACACTTTCACTTCTCTGATCAACAAAGTCCTCAGAGGTGCCTTCTGTCTTCATGGCCTTCATTCCAGTTGCCTAAAGATTCAAGATGACTGCTGCAATTCCAGACATCACGTCTATATTCCAGTTTTGGCCACATGTCTTTATTTTAAGAAAGGGAAAAAAGGGGGAAAGGTACAAAGGAGGTTCCAGGAAACTATTATGTGACAACTCTGTTTCCTATAAGGGGGAATGTGCGGTGCAAAGAGAGTTTTCTCAAGGATAAAGCACGTATACAGCTAAAAACTAGGGCTCTATGACTATAGAAGAAGGGAAGGCTGGATAGATCTGTAGCACCTCTTATCTCATGTTAAGGATTAAATTGTAAATTTAAAGCATCCAAGGGCCCCTGGGCCCACAAAGGTATCCCTTCTGGTTCTGGTAGCACTGACGTTTTATGACCTGTGCTGTTGGTGGCTTGAGAGTCCTTCAGGAAGCAGGTTTTTCCAACACAGGCTGCTTTTACCGTTTGGTCCCTGGCCAAGCCTACATACCACCTAAGTTCCAGCCATACCAAACCATCTCCCTCACTCCACATCTCCCAACCTCTGTACCCACAGAGCTTCTACCAGGGAAGCCCTCCCCGAGCCCCAGGCTGCACAATGAACCCCTCTCTTCAAGATCCTAGGTCTCCCCTCACCTGCCACTTGTCTGCTGTCCCCAGGTGGAGACGGGGCTGTGGAGCTTCTTCTCGGGCAGCATCACCACCGCCCACCCCACCCCCTATCATAAAATTGTTAGTCGCTCAGTCGTGTCTAACTCTTTGCAACCCCATGAACTGTAGCCTGCCAGGCTCCTCTGTCCATGAGATTCTCCAGGCAAGAATACTGGAGTGGGTAGTCATTCCTTTCCCATGTGCCATGCGCTATTCTAAGCCCTTTACATGAAGTTCGGCAGCTGATCCCAACAACCCTATGGCACACTCACTGTAACATCCTCATTTTACAGATGAAGAAACCAAGGCACAGAGAGGTTAAATATCTGGTCCAAGGCCACACAGGTATTAATAGTCAACAGCAAGGTTGGGGTGCAAGCCCAGGCTGCTGGACCACAGAATCCTTACCCTTAGCCACCACACTCAGCTGCCCTGACTACCTGAGTAAGGGGTCTACACATCATTTCAGACCAAGATGATTAAACCACAGCCCATAGGCTAAATCCAGCCCACCACCTGTCTTTATAAACAAAGTTTTATTGGAATACAGACACACCCGCTTGTTTACAATGGAAGAGTAGAGGAGTTGCCATGGAGACTGTGGAGCCCACAAAGCCAGATATTAACTGTCTGATCCTTTACGGGAAAACTCTGCTACCCGTTACAGGCTGCCAGCCCCGTAAGGCAGGACCTGTGCTGTTTTCTTTTGTCTCTCATATCTCACATGGCATTTATTTACTTCCTTTAACTGAAGCATAGTTAATGTACAATGCGTGTTAATTTCTGTGTCCAGTAAAGTGATTCAGTTAAACATACATATATTCTTTCGCATGGTCTTTTGTATTATGGTTTGTTGCACGCTATTGAATCTAGTTCCCTGTGCTATCCGGTAGGACCTTGCTGTTCATCCATCCTGCACATAAGAGTTTGCATCTGCTGATCCCAGGCTCCCAATCGCTCCCCTCATCTCCCGCTGGCAACCACAAGTCTGTTCTCCACGTCTGTGAACCTGTTTCCGTTTTGTAAATTTGTTCCTTTGCATCATATTTTAGATGCCACATATAAGTGATACCATGCAGCATGTGTCTTTCCCTGTCTGACTTACTTCACTTAGTATGATCACCTCGAGGTCCATCCCTGTTGCTGCAAATGGCATTATTTCATTCTGTTTTGTGGCAAAGATCCCATCATGTGTATGTACCAAATCTTTATCCATTCAACTGCTGACAGACCTTTAGCTTGTTTCCATGTCTTGGCTATTGTGAACAGTGCTGCTATCAACGGTGGGGTGCACTCACCTCTTTGAATTAGTTTTCTCTGGCTATACCGCACGGCATTTGGCATCTACACACAAGGCCCTCAACAAGTACGTGGGGTGTGAACCTTCCATCAGGCCTAACTACACACAGAGCGGTGTGTGTGTGTCACGCAGGACTTGGAAAGTCTCCCACTTCTGTCTAGATCCTAGTTAGCAGCAAAGGGCCCAGAAAAGCCTTCGTGGTGGCATTCCCTGCATGGTTCACAGCCCACCACGGTTCCGAAGGCGCGACCATCACAGGGAGGTACCTGTCACCTAATCCACCTAACTCCTCTGGAACAAGGGACTCACACAGAGCACCAAGTCCCACCTGCACTTGGACGAACCTGAATCCCATGGCGTCCTGGGCGGTTCCCAGTCCCTGCTCATGGTTCACCGGCCACGGGACCAGCACTACCTAAACACTTAACACATCCTGGGAAAGAGTTACTAAAAACTGATGCTGGGGACTTCCTGGTGGTTCAGTGGTTAAGAATCTGCCTGCCAACGCAGGGGACATAGGACTGACCCCTGCTCTAGAAAGACTCCACTTGCCTCAGGGCAACGAAGCCTGTGCCCCGCGCTCTAGAGCCTGCAAGCCACAGCTGCTGAGCCCAGGTGCCCCGACTGCCGAAGCCCACACGCCCTAGAGGCTGTGCCCTGCCAACAAGGGAAGCCACTGCAAAGAGAAGCTCACGTACCACAACTAGAGAGTAGCCCCCGCTTACTGAGACTAGAGGAAATCTGTGCACAGCAACGAAGACCCAGTGCAGCCAAAAAAAAAAAACCACTGATGTCGGGGCCTTTCAACTTGCTATATTTTCATCAAAAGATTTCTAGAGAGGGACCAAACCACACACAAACACATCCCTCTGAAAACGATCGCCCAGCGTGAACAAGTTATTCGTGACTGAAACGCCTTCAAAGAACAGAATCGTGCACATTTCCTGATTGCAGTGTTGTTCTTGGTATCATTGTACAAGGCACAAATACAGCATTGGGCTGTGACCAAATCCCATCAAGTCTGGGTTATCAAACACCAAATTCTGGATGGCTTTCTTTCTAATTCTGTCTTGGCCGGCCCGAAACTCATCAGGAGCCACCCAGAGGAAACATGCAGAGAGTCTCCCACGTTTCCAGCACAACTACCTCAATCCTGCTCTCAGGACACAAAGGCCCACGTCTCTCCTCTCCTCCCAGGGTTCTCAAACTGCTGTCTGATGGGACACACCCTGCTAGGCCACGTGATGGACAGCCAGCGGAGACCAGCATCCACGACACAGACAAAACCGTTTGTCACCTGGCCCAGCGCAGGGGCAGGAAGGTCTGAGAAACATCTGTATACTGGGTCTAAAGTGACCACCAATTCAGCCCCAGGAAGGTTCCTTGTGCTTCTTTCCAGTCCATTCCCCTTCCCTTGCAATCTGTTTCTGATTTTTATCACCATTAATTCGTTTTCTCTCTTTGGGTTTTATGTATCAGTGGGTGGAACCATTAGAGAGTATCCTTTTCAGAGTCTGGTCTGTTTAACTCAGAAAGATCTGAGTTTGGTCCTCCTTGCTGCCGCATCAATCCTTCATACTGGATTTCTTTCTGTTGTTGAGTCGTAGTGTATTTGTGAATATACCAGTTTGCTTATCCGTATACTCATAGGTGGATGTTTGGGTGGTTTCCAGTTTTTAGCTGTTACAAATCAAGCTGCTGTTCGTGTACAAGTCTGTGTGTGGATGTGAGCTTCATTTCTCTTGGGTCAGTACTGGGATTGGAATCGCAGTGGTTATATGCTATAAACAAGTATAAAATTCAAATGGAACATCTAAGATTATCATATTGTATGTTTATTATGACTTGAAAAAGAAGTCTTTGGACTAATGAGTCATTCTGATAAAATGAAAGCACAGATTATTGCATGTATTCTTCCAAAACTAATTGCTCAATCAGTATTTAAAGAAACCCCAAAGAAACTCTGATTGGCCCGTTAAAGGAAATTAGGTTTACTCATGGGCATTAGAAACAATTTTCCACACATATTACCTACTTAATACTTGCCCAAGGGCGCCGTCCAGGCAGAGATGAATGAGCCACCGATCTGGCCTAACAAGCCCACTTACACTCATGACAGCAACCTGCACCCTTCCCTGAAAGAGATGCCTGTCGCTATGGCAACCAGTGGAAGGTAGGCAAGGTGGACAGAGAAGGGAGCCATAGAGCTTAAGAACCACTTTGGACTCACGACTGCGGGAATGCCATTCTCCATCCCCAAGATGTTCACATCCTAATTCCTGGAACCTATGACTGTTAATTTATACGGCAAAGTTTTTGGCACATACTAAGTCGCTTCAGTCATATCTGACTTTTTGCGACCCTAAGGACCCTAGCCTGGAAGGCTCCTCTGTCCATGGGAAGAATCCTGGAGTGGGTTGCCATGCCCTCCTCCAGGAGATATTCCTGACCCAGGGATCAAACCCTTGTCTCTTGTGTCTCCTGCACGAGCAGGCGGGTTCTTTCCCACTCGTCACCTGGGAAGCCCTAATGGCAGACTGATTAACTTAAGGATCTTGAGATGGAGGGATTCTCTAAGCGGACCCTAAACACATTCATAGGAGTCCTTCGAACAGGGAAGCAGAGGGAGATTTGACACACAGAGAGGAGAAGGAAACACGAAGATAGAGGCAGAAACTGGAGGGGTGCAGTTACGAGCCAAGGAATGCTGGCAGTCACCAGAAGCTGGAAGAAGCAAGAAGAATTTCTCCTGAGAGTATCCGGTGGGAGCACGGCCTTGCCAACACCCTGACTTCCATCCAGTGAAACGAACCTCAGCTTCTGGCCTCCAGAACCATGAAAAAATACATTTCTGTTGTTTTAAGTCACCAAGTTTGTGGTCACTTTTTATATGAGCCATAAGAAAACTAACACGGACTGGAAGCCTTAAGGTCATGTCGCTTCTGCCAGCAGCCCACATTCCCCCAACAGCAGCTCCAACATCTGAGAAACTAATTTATTACTTTGAAATTAATGAAAGCTTTTTCTTCATAAACAAAATGTCACAGGGACTTCCCTAGTGGTCCAGTGGATAAGACTCCACGCTCCCAACGCAGGGGGCCCAGGTTCGATCCCTGGCCGGGGAACTAGACCCCGCAAGCCGCCACTGAAGAGTTCACACGCAGCAACTAGAGAGTCTGCACGGCGCAGCGAAGACACAAGACCCCACGCGCTGCAGCTGAGACCCAGCACCGCCAAACGCACAGATAAAAGGAAATACTTGAAAACAGGAGAACATCACAGACCATCTCGTGACCACGAGACAGGCAAAGCTGGCTTAAACTGGGCTCAAAAAGAGCCCAGTGTAAAGGGAAAACACTGACAATGTGACCACATCAAAATTTAGAATCTGTGTTTATCAAGAGACTAGTAAGAGATGAACTCGCAAACCACGGCACGAAAGAAGCTGCTTTCTCTGTATATAGAGCACCTGTGCCCACATGTGCAGAAACCTATCAGTGAACTCTGACCCAGAAGACACAGGAAATTCCACAATTTAATAAGAAAAAAGCAGAGAGTAGAAAGCTAATAACGTCATTAGCCACCAGAAAGGGCAAATTAAAATCACAAGGAGATACCACCACACACCCACCAGACTGGCTATGAAGAGCACAGACAATGTCGAGTATGGACGAGTGTGTGGAGCACCCAGAACTCGCTCACATTTCGGGTGGCACACTAATAGACACAACCACTCTGGAAAACCCTCTGGATGCCTCTCGTGAGTGGGACATCTGTAACACCTCCACACCTAGGTACCCACCCACAGACAGCTATGCTTATATTTCCCAAAACTATTCATATGAGCCCAAAACTGGGAGGAACTCAAATGTCAATCTACAATAGGTACAAATATTCTGTACAATCATACCACAGAATACCACACAGCAATGGAAATAAACAGACCACAACATGAATGGGGCTAAGAAGCCAGACATAAAAGATCACATCACGGTATGAAATTTAAAACTAGGCCTAACTAATACATGGTATTGGGAGTCAGAACGGTGGTGCCTACAGGGGTCGGGGATGACAGGAAGGGACAGGATGAAGGGGCTGCTTTTTCTTGATCTGGTTGTGCATGGAAATTCACTGAACATATGTATTTTTATAAGTTGTATATTTTTCTGAACGAATATATAAGATTTAAAATCTACCCTCAAAAATTCAGTTATTCAGAGATTATGTGGGAAGGTATGGGCAGCTTTCTTTTCCTCGATAATATTTTCAGACTGCAAAATGGATGCACGTTCACCTTAGGGGAAAAACATAATGGGAAAAAAGAGAAGGAAAATCATGCTAACCATTCAGGGTGTGTGCAAGTATACACACACATGTGCATGTGTGTGTGTATTAGTCACTCAGTTGTGTTCAACTCTTTGCGACCCCATAGACTATAGCCTGCCAGGCTCCTCTGCCCATGGAATTTTCCAGGCAAGAATACTGGAGTGGGCTGCCACACCTTCCTCCAGGGGATCTTCTATGCCAGAGATCGAACCTGGGTCTCCTGCATTGCAGGCAAATTATTTACCATCTGAGCCACCAGGGAAGACCATTTGATATAAATATCAAATACATGTACACTTTAAAAAGGCAGGGGTGAGAGGACAGCCAATCCCACAGGAGGTGATTAACATGGCATACATTACATATATTATATATAATGTATTATATACATATATGTATATAGTATAAAACATACAATATAATGTTGCCAGTCACCAGTTGTGTCAGACTCTGCAACCCCATGGACTGCAGCACGCCAGGCCTCCCTGTCCCTCACCATCTCCCAGAGTTTGCCCAAGTTCATGTCCATTATATTAGTGATGCCATCCAGCCATCTCATCCTCTCATGCCCTCTTCCCCTTGTATATATTATATAGAGTAACATGCTATGTATATATTATTATATATTTAATACATATATAGTTGTATATATTACATACAATATATAGATATAATATGCAGCTTTGTAATCTAAGCAATTATCTTTTATAATTATTGTCAGTGAAGCCATCTAATGTCTCTAAACAATGTGAATGGGGCATCAGAACAGTCTGACAACCCAGACAGCAAGATGCGCAAATCCTTCGGAGCACAAGGAGACAAGAACATTAAACCAGAACAGTGATTTTCAACCCTGGTATCACCACCAACTGTCTCTAAAACTACTGGAATTCTCAAAAAGCATTCATTTTAATGCAGTATTACTTTTGAAGTTAATATATGCCCCTGCTGACTTTGCTAAATGGGCCGAGTGGCCCCAAAACCCTGGGAAATTATGCCAGAGGCTAAACACTGTCTTCTCAAAGTATGTTAATACAGATCAAATGAAAAGCAAGCCCTGGATATCTGGTTCCTAAAGGTCCATCTTGGGTGGGCTGTGGTGGGTCTGAGGTCAGGATGGGCATGTCTGCTGACCCAGAAGACATGTTGCAAGAGAACAGGGCAAATGATAAACATACTAACTCAAGGATGAAGCTATAAGCAGGTAGAGAATTAAGAATTACAATAACAGTGGTAAACGCTGGCCAAAATAGAACTAAATCCTGGCTTGTCTTTTCTGTCATTCATTTACTTGCTAACTCATTTGGTAATACTTACCAAACCTTTATTATATGCCACATCCTATTCTAGACTCTAGGGATACAGCAGTGAGCAAGACAGGCCAAATTACTCTCTGTCCTCAGTGAGCTAATACCTAGAGCAGAAAGACAAGAGAGTAAACCACAGAGCGTGTCAGCTGGTGGTAAGGGTTAAGGGGGAGAAAAGCATGAAAGGAGACGAGGTTTAGAGTCTGGAGGAGGAAGTAAGTCACTTCCGACAGAAACGTAAATGCCTGGTTCCAAGTTTTAAATAATCTCTTGCCCCTCAAAGAACCCATCATCTTCTTTGCAAAGCACTCTGTGATAATTATGCTAATGGGACCCCAGAGCCATCACCACATGCAAAAAAGAGAGAGTTTCATGGGCTGGAAAAGGTCCCCTAAAGAAGGGGCAAACTGAAGATCCAATAGCTCCTTCTTGCCAAGATCCTGAACTATTCTCAGCCCCTTATATATCAGGGTCTTCATCTAATCCCCACACTGAACTGAGGAAAAGAGCAGAGGTTACACCATCTTCAACATCTAAGCAAGCAGGAAAGCAGAAGCCCAGGGCAATTAGGGAGCTGGCCCAAGGCAAGAGGTGTGCTCAGTACTGAGGTCAGGACTTGACCCAGAGTCCGCACTGCTCTAACTGTCCAAATGCATGTCCACTGGCCTGAGGTTTTCCTATAGTATTTGTCCTCTTCATCCTATTCAAGATTTGCCTTTCAGTGTTTTCCTGAGTTCTCACAATCTCACCAATCACCCAAGAAAGAACTAGAGGCTGGCTCCACATGTGCAGTCTTTTTTCCTCCAAACATCAAAAACTGAATGGCGATGAAAACCCTCAAATATTTAAACATCACTTCCCAGATCCGATGAGAAATTATTTCCCCTAAAACACTAGATGTTAAAACCAACCCCAAAGCAGTTCCGTTTTGGCCAAAGACTAAACTCAGCCTTAGGGCAAATGAGAGTTTATCCTGTCAAGTCCATGCTAGATCTACCCCTCACGAACTGAACACCACAAACAGAACTCTTGGTTGTCCGCCATCCGACCCACAAGCAGGTGCGCCCCCTGGGATCCATAAAGGACGCCTCAACCTCCCAGCCTACACACTCAAGAGTTATCCTTCTTGCAATGGAAGAGAACATTAAAAAAAATAATAATACATATGTAAAACTGAATCACTTTCTGTACACCTGAAACACAACATTTAAATCAACTATATTTCAATTTTTAAAAAGTTTAAGCTATCCTTGGCCCCTCCTGCTCTCTCACCTCAGCATCCAATCCATCAGCAATGTCCCTCCTCCCCACTCCAAATCTGTTCCTTTCTCCATTTCCCTTGTCCCCAACGTCCAAGCCCCCAGCATTTCTTGCCTGGATCGCCACGCTGCGCTCCTCTCTGCTTCCTAATCTGCTCCTGAAAATCTCATCTCCACTCAGGAGCCAGAGTAAGCTCTTGAAAGTCACAGACCGGGTCACCTCCCTGCCTAAAATCCTTCTGAAACTCTAACCGTCTTCAATCCTTCCCCTGCCTACAAGGCCATGTGTTATATGGCATCTGCCTGACTCTCCCCAGTCTCTGGGGTTTACTCTCCCCCTGGTACACTCACTCCATGTGAAACTCAAAACGCGGATGAAAAGATCGTGCACTAGATTAAAATGTGAATATCAGCAAAGACACTAGACCCACACAAATTTCCACAAGTACATGTCTTTATTTCACCATCTTTTGTGTATATATATATGTGAGAAGGAAACGGCAACCCACCCCAGTATTCTTGCCTGGGAAATCCCATGGACAGAGGAGCCTGGCGGGCAAAGGAGCTCATGGGATCACAAAGAGTTGGACATGACCGAGTGACTAACACTTTCACACTTTCATAAATGTACATTTACCATGCCCTGTTGCTTGTGGGATCCTAATCTCCCAAACTGGAATCAAACCCAGGCCCACAGCAATGGAAGCATGGAATCCAAACCACTGGACCACCAACGAATTCCCTAAATATATTTTTAATCTATGAGCACCTACCTCCTTCTGAAACTGTGTTTATTTGTCAGAGGTATTTACATTTTAATGGGGCTTTCCAGGTGGTGTTCATGGAAAGGAACCCACCTGCCAGGGCAGGAGGTGTGAGACAAGGATTTGATCTCTGAGTCAGGAAGATCCCCTGGAGGAGGGCATGGCCACCCACTCCAGTATTCCTGCCTGGGAAATCCCATGGACAGAGGAGCCTGGTGGGCTACAGTCCATGGGGTTGCACAGAATCAGACATGACTGAAGCAAGTTAGAATGCATGCACTTTTTCATGCCATCCTACAAATCTCTACCATGCTATAATGTCTGAAATATTTCCTTGAAAAAACTATACTAATGGATTATAGAAACTCCTTAACAGCCCACCCCACTCTGATTACGTGGCACCCTCTCAGGCAATGAGAGCACCGAGCGTCCTGGACGTGCTCTCCTAGGCAAGTCCCCCACATGTAGCTTTCCCTCCTGACATCCCTCTTTACGTCACCAATCTTGTGTTCTGGCCACAATGCCTTCCTCGGGATGTGGGGATGAGGATAAGAGCACTACACATAAATTAAGGCAGAATATGATACTAAATGTTAAAATATAAGCTTCACAACAACTTGGGGATGTGCAAGCAGACGCCAGAGTGAAAACTGTTGGTGGGTGGCTGGTGTGTTATCAACAGACAGCAGCCTCACCAAGGACTTCGTGGCTGGAGATCCATCATTAACTGCAGACAATTTGAAAAAAATAAAAAATAAAAACTCAAAGGAACATGCCATGAAGCCCCCAAATGCAGGGAGCTTGACTCAGCCCAACTACTCACACCAAGGTGTTCCCCTGGAAGGTGAGGGGTGAGGTTTCCTTCCACTTTTGCATCCTGTGACCGCTTCCACTACATGATGAAAAGATGCCTATGTGTTTTGCACACAGCAGGAGCTCCAAAGTAGCTGACCCAGTGCCTGGCACACAGTAGGGCCTCCATAAAATAGTGCCTGAATAAATGAATGGATGAGTGAATATTTTTCGAAGTTTCCATCTTTGTTCTCTTCCCTGTTCCTTTTCACTGGTCCAGATCCTCCTTTCTAAAACCCTTTGAGGAGGGAGAAGCATGCGGGCACAGCCATCACAGATGTTCTCCAGATCACTGGTGCACCCTCGGCCACAGCGGGAAACAAACCCCAAGGAGACACTGACCACTAGGGAGGACAATGCTTTTGAAGCCAATGGTAGGCTTTGAGACCAATGCGTCTACTGTGATAAGAACAAACAGTGGCAGCCAGCTATAACCCACAATAAACAAATTCAACACAGATGAGACTTCCGCAGTACACACAGTACATTTCACCTGTGGAGCCTGCAATCAAGGATATGTTGTTGTTGCTCTTATTAGTATTATTATTGTTACAAATTTTGCCTCTTCTCAATCTGGCCTTCCACCTAAATACTCCAGAGGATTTAATCACACAAAAGCATGAGTTACTCCAACTGCCCCTAAATCCACTCGAAAGAACAAATCCTTTAATATATACTGCAGGTAAAATGCCATCCCCAAGTGAAGTAACTAATCCAGGGTAAAAGCTGTGTTGGCTTCATAAATTATTTCAGGGGGAAAAAAAAAAAGAATTAAAGGTGACTGTCCAACACACCAAATGCTATACAAGCAAGGCACAGCCAGGCGCCATTAACAAGGCAATTACCAGGACCTGCAATCAGATTCAGTCCTCTCCTCTGTCTCCTCTCTGGCACTCTCCCTATTCCCTTTTCAGCTTTCAAGAACTGACACTGGGGCTATTTTGGGAAATAAAAGGATTCAAAAGTTAAGGTGCAGCTTCCACTAACACAGTAGTACATCTCCAAGGAAACTCTGGGGAAAGTTCTCTGCCTACAATATCAACTCAGTTTCCTTACTTAGGAAGTCACTCTTCTCCACCTGCAACGCAGGAGACCCTGGTACAATCCCTGGGTCGGGAAGATCCTCTGGAGAAGGAAATAGCTACCCACTCCAGTATTCTTGTCTGAATTAGTTCATGGAAAGAGAAGCCTGGCAGGCTACAGTCCATGGGGTAGCAAAGAGTCCAGACAAAACTGATCCACTAACACTTGCCCCTAGTAGAGTTTCATGTAAATAACTGCCTGCAGTTTCAGCTGGAAACAATCTGAAGATTACAGAGGGAGAGACCGCCAAATACTCTAGTCACTAGCAGAGATAAGCAGTAGCCCCTGGGAGTGATGCAAATCTCACAAGCACTTTTTTTTTTTAATTGCGTTGATTTTTTTTTCTTGTTTTTCTTCTACTTTATTTTTCTTTACAATACTGTATTGGTTTTGCCATACATCAACAGGAATCCGCCACGGGTGTACACGTGTTCCCAAGCTTCCTTAAGAACCACAAGACCTCATATTCAAGGGCTATTAAGGACCTGACACAGATCTCATCAACAAACTCTCCAAACAGTCCCATTCTTCTTGCACGGATATTGGCATTTTTGACTTGTTTTTGAAAAACTATACACACACACCTACACATAAACGCAGTGCCCCGGATGCTCCTCTCAACCGTTCCTTTCTGCCTCAGTCCACACACACCGCGACCCCTTGCCCTGACACCCCTCCTTACACGTGTCCCAACTGGGACAGTTGAGTGAGCAGGGAACTCCAGGAGACACCTTAAGGGAGAAACAACTTAAACAGCGAACTGCCCATTACGAAAGGGGAGAGAGGGTCAAAGAAAAAACAACACGAAACTTCCGTCGCAGAGACTGGAGTCTCCCGGCAACCAACTGGGCTGGGGGCTAGCGCGCGCCCCGGAAACTGCCGAGGATAACTGGCCGATTTGGGGGGGGGGCGTCTTTAATAAAGTTTTAAATGAACTAGGATGTAGACAGAATTGCTGTGATGGGGCCAGTTCTTACGTAGAGGCGTCGCGCACGCCCCTCTGCCCCCCACTCTCCGTCCTTCTCCAAGGGTGCCGGAAGCCGCTAGCCGGCAGGGCCCGGGGACCAGCGCGCTCGCCGGTCGCTCCAGTCCCTGCAGGTGCCAAGGCTCTCCTTCCTTCCCCGCCACTGCGATGTGGGCCCCAGGGTGGGGTCGCGGCGCACCTAGGGGAGCGGGGACGCGGGGTGGGCCCGGGTGCCGAGGCCGCCCCAGCCTGCCGGCGGCCCGATCGCGCGCGCACACACACACTCACACCGAGCAGCGCGCAGGGAGGGGCGGGCGGCAGGCGTGTTACCTGTTCTGCCAGCCCTGGAGAGGTTGGTGTATTTGCTGAGCACGCCCTCGAGCGCCGGCTCCCTCCGCCGGCCGCTGCCCCCGCACGGGCTAGCGGCTACCGAGCCCGGGCTGCTGCGGCTGCCCCCGCCTCCGAGCCCGGCGGCCGCCGACCTGCCGGAGACCCCCCGGCCAGCCAGGGAGCAGGAGGGCGACGAGCCCGCCGAGGTGGCGCGGCTGCTGCTGCGGCTGCTGCTGTTGCTGCCCCCGCCGCTTTCCGCGCCCTGGGCTGCCCTCTCCATGGTCCGTGCGCGCCCGGGACGCGGGGGCCCGCCGCGGTGGCGGCCCCGGCGCTGGGGCTCCTGGCGCGGCGGCGGCGGCTACAGCTCCGGGAGCCCGGGCCGCGCGTGGCTGCTCCAAATCCCCGGGAAACGCCTGACTCATACAGGAGGAAGAGGAGGAGGAGGCGAGGAGCGCTGGGAAGGAAGCCAAAGGGGCTGGATGCAGCTGCGGCCGCCCCTCCCCCGTCGCGGCCCCGGCCCCTCCCTCCGCACTAGTTTCCCTGGCAAGTTCGGAGCGGGTGGCCGGTTCGGCCAGCCCTCCTCCGGGTCTTCCTAATCTGCTTTCCAGTCCCCGGGGCCGCTCAGGCCCGGGGCTCGGGGCGCTCTCGGAGCCGATCCGCAGGGTGGGCACGCCCGGAATCCACACCCTGCCGCCCCCTCTCGATGGGAAGGTGCGAAAGGGAATCTCCGCGCGTCACTCCCCACCCCCGCAACCACCTCGGGACCTGGCGGGAGGAGCGGCCCCACCCACTGGGTCCACCCGGATATGGACCCGCCCGGCCTAACACCGGTCACACGCAACTCTCTCCGTCTTCCGCACCGAGCCTGGGCCGGACACACGTACACGGTCACCTGGACACCGATCTCGCTGGCCGAGCCGAGGAACAGGGCTAGGAGGTCCTCTGGGCTCTCCTGCGCGTCTGGGAGGGGAGGGGAGAAGAAGGCAGGTAAACTCGCCCGGGGCGTTTTCACCCATTGGAGTTATGACACACTCACGGTGGACACCCGGGCCAGGATTTGAGTGGGGCAAGAGTGCTCGGATTCCTGCACGCGCCTCCTTCAATTGAGCGTCCTGGACGCAGCTCTGGCCTCACCCTAATCCCTACACTGATGGACACACGTCAACCTAGCCAATCCAACCGTACCTGGTGTTATCAAGACAGCACGACACACTTGGGAACCAGAGGCTCCGAAATGGGTAAGACTGCACTGAAAGCACGAGATAGCACAGACACCTACAAACAGAGCAAAGTATTCTGTGTATTGACCATAACTTCTGCCCCCACCCCCAATGGAGGCACGCCGAGGCTGCAGCTGGGTTTCTAAATCTAAAGTTGAGTTGATGCTCTTCTGCAGAATTAGATGGGTTACACTCCACTGCACTCATCATTTTTGTGCATATAAATAACCATTGCAATCTGGAAGTTTCTAAAAATTCCCTAGAAAAGAGCTTTGAGGATCTTACCCACCCCTAACACACACACACAGACACAGACACACACACACACACATGAAAACAAAAAGATTGATAGGTGGTCCCTATCTAGGAACTCATAACACAGGTAAATAATTCAACAGTTTAAAAATTACTAAATGGAATAGAGTCAGCTCTCATGGGGCCAGTTCTCCAAGCCTGACCCTTTTCTACCTCCGTATCCTTCCAGGAAGCTTTCAAAGGTGGTTCAGTTCTAGAAATTTTCATGGAGAAGCTTCTGGGGCTGGTGAAACATGGTTGTGCCCCCAAATAAATTACAATCCCAAGTGCCCACAAAGTATAAAAAGAGATAGACCCCCCACCCCCTGCCACGAGACTGCATGGTAGAAAGGACTGAACTTTGAAGCCAGACAGGGCTGAATTCAAAGCTATGACCTTGATCAAGTGACCTCTTTAAGCCTTAGTCTTCTCACCTGCAGAATGGAACTAATGTTACTAGTGGCTGGGATGAGAATGTTTATTTGTTTCAAAATACGTTCTCTTCCCATGGGAGGAATATGTTCCCTCCATATGAACCTCAGGCTTGGCCACGGAATTCTTTTGGCCAGTGGACTGAACAGATGTAATAGATGCTACGTCCAAACACAGGTCTAAGAGCCGTCATGTGGTTCCCCCATCTTTCTCCCCCTCCTGCTAGGGGAGCAGCGTGTCTCAGTTCAAGGCTGTCCTTCAGATCGGGTCCTAGATTAAGGAAATGTGTGACAGAGCTGAAGCCAGTTAGCTTTGACTGGCCACATGCACAAAATCTTTGCTGTCAGCTGCTGAGATTTCAGGAACCATTTTGATACCACAGCATAACACTGCCTGAGCCAGCTGGTCTGTGTGCGAGTGTGTGTGAAGCCCTTCATTGATGTGAGGACAGGGAAGTGGGCACATTCTGAGCTATGTCATTACACCCTCAGACAGCATCCCTGATGGGGGCCTGCCACCCGAGGATCCAACCTCAAGTGGGGAGGTGCCATCATCTTATTTCACATCCTTGAACCTCAGCCACTACCACTTCATCCTGTCCAGTCCACCTGTGACTGGATGAGCCATTTCAGCCAAGTTTCACTTTGGACTGACAAATGGAGACCCTTGAGACAGCCCCGTTGCAGGAGAGAGGAGCTACTGCTGAAAGTAGTCCAGGCCTGTGTCCCAGTCTGTGCAGGCTGCTGGAACAGAATACTACAGACTGGGAGCTTAGAAATGACGGAAATGTATCTCTAACAGTTGTGGAGTCTGGAAGTCCAAGATCAAAGAGCCAGCACAGTCAGGTTCTGCTGAGAACCCTCTTGCAGGCTTCAGATTTCTCACTGTGTCCTCACATGGCAGAGGGGGCTGGGGAGCTCTGTGGGGTCTCTTTTACAAGAGCACTGACCCCACCCTCATGAACTAAGCACCCCCCACAAAGGCTCCACCTCCTCATACCATCACATTGGGCATCAGGATTTCAGCCTAGGCCTTTGAGGGGACACAGATATCAGACCATAGCAGCCAGGATGCACTGAGAGCAGGCCAGCTGTGTGGGATCAGACATGGCCAGGGAGGCAAGTCAGCGGCAAGAGGTGAGTGGAACAGATGTGCCGCAGGAAAAAGCAAGACCGTGACCTAGACAGGAGCACACGTGTCCCACTCTTCTCTGCCTCTCCACCAGGCTTGAGCTTCTTGCCCATGGAATTGGGGGTTTTGCTATTATTGCTCTTTTTAAACTGAAGTATAGTCTATTTGGGGGGCTTCCCTGGTAGCTCAATCAGTAAAGAATCTGCCTGCAGTGCAGGAGACCCGGGTTCGATCCCTGGGTTGGGAAGATCCATTGGTGAAGGAAATGGCAACCCACTCCAGTATTCTTGCCTGGAAAATCCCATGAACAGAGAAGCCTGGTGGGCTATAGTCCATGGGATTGCAAGAGTCAGGCACGACTTAGCGACTAAACCACCATAGTTGATGTACAACACTGTGTTAGTTTCAGGTGACTCAGTTTTACGTATATACACATATTCTTTTTTGCATTCTTTCCATTATGGTTTATTACAGCATATTGAATATTGTTCCCTTTGCTACACAGTAGGACCTAGTTGTTTATCTATTTTATTGATTTTTGTTTATTTATTAGTAAATTTATTAATTTATTATTGTATTTTTATTGGCATATAGTTGCTTTATAATGTTGTGTTAGTTTCCTCTGTACATCATGTTTGTCTATTTTATATATAGTAGTTTGTATCCATTAGCCCTGAACTCCTAATTTATTCCTTTCCCACCCCATTTTCCCTTTGGTTACCATAAATGTTTTATGTCTTTGAGTCTGTTTCTATTTCATAGATAGGTTCATTTGTATCATATTTAGATTCCACATATAAGTGATATCATATGATATTTGTCTTTGTCTGACTTATTTCACTGAGTATGATCACCTCTAGGTCAATCTATGTTGCTACATATGATGTACATCATGTTTGTCTATTTTATATATAGTAGTTTGTATCCATTAGCCCTGAACTCCTAATTTATTCCTTTCCCACCCCATTTTCCCTTTGGTTACCATAAATGTTTTATGTCTTTGAGTCTGTTTCTATTTCATAGATAGGTTCATTTGTATCATATTTAGATTCCACATATAAGTGATATCATATGATATTTGTCTTTGTCTGACTTATTTCACTGAGTATGATCACCTCTAGGTCAATCTATGTTGCTACATATGGCATTGTTTCATTTATGGCTGCTGCTGCTAAGTCGCTTCAGTCGTGTCCAATTCTGTGAGACCCCACAGACGGCAACCCACCAGGCTCCCCCATCCCTGGGATTCTCCAGGCAAGAACACTGGAGGGGGTTACCATTTCCTTCTCCAATGCATGAAAGTGAAAAGTGAAAATGAAGTCACTCAGTCATGTCTGACTCTTTGCGACCCCATGGACTGTAGCCCACCAGGCTCCTCCACCCATGGGATTTTCCAGGCAAGAGTACATTTATGGCTGAGTAACATTCTATTGTGTATTGTGTATATATATATGCCTTTTTCTCCATTCACCTGTTGATGGACATTTAAGTTGCTTCCAAGTCTTGGCTATCTGTGAATAGTGCTGCTATTAACATTGGTGTACATGTAACTTTTCAAAGTAGAGTTTTCTCCAGATACGTGCCCATGAGTAGGATTCTTGGATCATTGGAATTTTAAACAAAGTCACTTCTTCCAGAAAGTTTTCTTGACCCACTATAGTATAACAAATTGAGAAAAGATACTTGCAGAATTCTTTTCACATGAGAAAAACAGCTTGAGAACAAAAGACAATAAATTGGCAAAAATATCTGTAAAGCTTACATACCCAAAACAAGGACTTATTTCCTTATCTTACCCAGACTGCATAAATCATTAAGGAAAATACAAATGTCAATAGAGCAACTGGAAATCTAACAGCCATCTTGGGCCATGTGAAGAATTTGGGAATGGAAGCCATACATGATTGGAACAAAAAGACAAACACCACCCCTCTTCAAATAATAAGCAGAAACAGTCACCAACCACCAGGAGGGAACTAACTACTCTAGCTTCTCCACATGGACCCAGCAAGCTGGTCTGGAGTTTCCAGTAATTGTTTTCAGAGCCCCTCCTCTAGCCGGGATTATCATTCTTGCCAATGGCACATAAAGTCTTGGGAGAATGTTCATGGACCAGCAAGAGTAGGTAGTCACTAGAAGTTAACACAACATTGGAAATCAACTATACTTCAATAAAATAAATTTGAAAAAATAAAGAGTAGGTAGTGACTGATGTAGTCGGTCAGATGACATAAATGAAGCCACAAATGGAGGGATAACCCTCTGTTTCAACTTGCTCACATCTGTGTTAGCAGCAACTGATCTAATGTGCTCTCGAATGAGTAACAACAGTAACAGCTAATATTCACTGAGCAGCTACCATGTATCAGGACTGTGCCAAACGTATTATACACAGTAACTTGTTTAATCTTTACAACAATCACAAGAGTTGCATACAGTTACTGCTCCTGTGTTACAGGTGGAGAAAAACTGAATCAGAGAAATGTTAAGCAATACCCCCCTATAATGGAAAAGAATCTAATAATACATATAATATATAAATAGTAAAACTTAGTCATTTTGCTGTACACCTGAAAGTAACACAACATTGTAAATCAACTATTAATATATTTCAATTAAAAATTTTAACAAAAATCTTAGGGACTTCCCTGGTGGTCCGGTGGCTTAGAAATCACCTTCCAATGTAGGGGACATAGGTTCAATTCCTGGCCCAGAAACTAAGCTCCCACTTGCCCAGGAGCAGCTAATCCCTGCACCACAACGAAGGCTTCTCACCACAACGAAGATCCTGAGTGCCGCAACTAAGACCCAGTGCGGCCAAAAATTAATCAATAAGACTATTAAAAAATAAGAAAGATACATAGAAACAAATTTAAAATTGTAATAAAATATGTTTGCAATATCTGGATTAAACCACTTTACAAAAAGAAAAAGATTCCCCCCAGCTTGCTGGAGCTGGAATTTGAGCCCAGACAGTTTGGCTAATGAGCCTGAGTTCTTTACCACTGAGCTGTTCCACTTGCTTCATAATGGATCTAGTCTCCTTTCCTCTGCTTAATAAAACCACTGAAAGTACAGCTCAGTGCCTGGAGTTCCATTTCCTGTTATGTACTTCGGTTCATGTAGGAATTGACTCTCCTGTCACCATTGGGAAGAAAAGCAGGGCAGGAGCTTGGGCCCCTAGCACCTAGCCACAAGGCCTGCATGGAACAATCCTCAATAAATGCATACTGTTTGATGAATGAAGCCTGCTTTTACTGCGGAAGAAACAGAGAGGAGGAGGGACTGCCAAGGGACTTGCCTGGCAGTCCAGTGGCGGAGACTCGGCGCTTCCACTGCAGGGGCACAGGTTCGGTCCCGTGGGGAACTAAGATGGCACGAGCTGCAGAGCAAGCCAAAACAGAAAAGGAGGAGCCGGCACGAACCCTGAACCCAGGTCTTCTGATGCCCAGTCCACTGTTCTTGCAGACACAGCCTGCTCCCTGGGCTTCGGCTCTGGCGTGTCCACACAACGTTACTATCTGCTGGGAAGGTGAAAACACCGGGTGAGAGCACGGACAGCCTGCCACCTGTAAACCGGCAGCTGCCTAAGGAGCACCCTGAGGGTCACATCCAGGAAAATCAGATCACTACAAGGGTCACATACAGCTTAGCAGTATAGCCATATACACGTATATTTTCCAAAATGGAAATTATGTCGTTTCGATGATTGATTTATTAAAATGGATGTTCATTTGTAAAGATTCATATACACAGAGATACATTGTGGAAAGTGAAATATACCTGTAACATGTCCCCAGAGGAATCCACTGTCAATAATTTATATGTATATTCTTCCAGACATTTTTCTATGCAGCAATATAGCTACAGACTGTCTTACTCAAAAACACGTTCATACTGGGAATTCCCTAGTGGTCTGATGGTTAGGACTCTGAGCTTCTGCTGCAGGACGGCTGGGTTCGATCCCTGGTTGGGGAACTAAGATCTTGCAAGCCACACAGTGTGGCCAAATAAATAAATAAAGGCCCACGCCGTAAAATATATGCTTTCTAAAATGCTTCGTTGACTAAAGTATATGATATAGAGAGGTCCCTTTAGAGCTCTATCATCTATATGTATCACCTACATATCAGCTGTATATTTGTAAAAGTTTCAGAGTATTATTCTATATATGTGCATCTTCATTTAATCATCCCATTAGTGAGGCACTCTGTCGTGTTTCAGACTTTTGCTATTATTAAAAAAAAGCCCCTAAAATAACCTTGTATGTTAGTTAAATTATTTCCTTAGAGTTAGATACTGGAATTGTAACAACTGGGTCAAACTGCCTATTATAAACATGGCTTATGAATGCTCCTGTCTCGATCTTTTCGAGTGTTTGAGCAATGGCTGAAAGGTCTAGGTTGGCCGTGGCGGGACAGCTGGCTTCTCTGTCTTCACCAGGGTCTTTCATTTTCTGGGAACCTCACCTGGGCTTGCTCTTGGGGTATGGAGAGGGTTCCAGAGAGAGGAAGCATGCAAAGCCTCTGGAAGCCTGGTCTGGGGACTGGCACAGGGTCACTTCGGTCGAATCTCCACAAAGATGCCGACTTTACAAGACATCCAAGGAAGGGTCCACATGGCAACGTTCCAGGTTCCCATAGTAACTTAAAGGAAAACTCGCACTGTATCCATATCCCTTCAGGTCCTACAAGTAAAAGAGGAAGATATCTTCATATTCCTTGCATGAGGAACCACCAAAGAAAGCTGTTCTTCCTCAGACTCTTTAGAAAATCAAAAAAGGTACATTGAAAATCAACAGTTTCTTTAAAAACAAAAAACAGTGCTGGAACAATTGGACATTTGTATGCAAAAAAAAATCAAGAAACCCATACTTCACACTTTATTCAAAAATGACCTCAAAAGTAATCGAAAACTAAAAGGTGAAACATAAAAATGTTAACTTTTAAAAGAAAGCATAGGATGGACTTCCCTGGCAGTCCAGTGGTGAGCAATCCAGCTCTTAATGCAGGAGACTTGGGTTCGATCCCTGGTCTGAGATGATTCCAGAGCAGCTAAACCCATCCAGCGCAACTACTGAGCCCGCAGCCCGCAGCCCGCACGCCCGCAGCTGCGGAAGCCCAGGCACCTGGAGCCGGTGCTCCACAAGAGAAGCCGCTGCAGCGAGAAGCCCGCACACCACAATGAAGAGGAGCTCGGGGCAACGAGAGAAAGCCCGCGCAACGCCATGAAGACCCAGTGCAGCCAGAAGGAAATAAATGAAACAAAATTTTTTAAAGAAAAGTATAGGAGAAATCTTTATGAGCTGGGGTTAGGAAAACAGAGCAAAGTCACATTCCCTTTTATGAAGAGGGAAGGTCAAGGGGGAGGCAGAACCAAGGGTTTGGAGGAGGAGTCGGGGACCACAGAAGATTATTCCCAGGTCTAGAGAAGCAATCGAGGAACCTGAAATGGGACTACAACTTGTTGACTGGATTCTAGAATCGCTGTGGACCTCTGGTTCCTCCCTGCCTCCCATTCGCCGTTTTTGACCAGGAGTATCAGGGGAGTTATCCTGTGTCTGGTGTCTTTTGACCACTGTGGAGGAGGGAGAGGGCAGACCACCTTTCTCCAGATGTACAGGGTGCAGGAATGAACTCAAGGAGCTCATCTTATTAGGGAGCTACCCGGATCACTCTCTCCTTTCCTAGACCCAACTCAGAGGACACGATTCTGGACTTCAAGCTGGTACAGTGATGGCAGGAGAGCCTTCGAGGTCCCTGTGGATGAGTGTGTTCTGCATGTGGAAGGAATATAAATAACCTGTAGCCAGACTATAGTGGTTTCAAAGATAAGTCTACAAATTCTGTAATAATAGGACTTCCTGGGTCCATGGCTAAGACTCCACACTCCCAATACATGGGGCCCAGGTTCAATCCCTGGTCATGGATCTAGATCCCTCATGCTGCACCTAAGACCCAGCACAGCTAAATAACAACATCAACTTTTTTTATTCTCTCAAGAGGTGGAGCTTAATTCCTCTCCCCTTAGGTGTGGAATGGACTTAGTGACCCACTTCTAGTGCAGAAAACATTGGCAGAAGTGATGAGCCATCAAGCCCAAGGTTATGTTATAAAAAGGCAGCGGTTTTTGTCTTAGGTGAATGTTCTCTCGGTCTCTCTCATCACTCACCCTAGAGAAGCCAGCTGCCATGTCATAAGGACACCCAGGAAGCCTACAGAGAGGAATTAAAGCATGCCAGCCGCTGTGTGAGTCATCTTGGAAGCAAGTCTTTGGAGGCCAGCTGACCGCCACATGAGTGACCTTGGAAGTAGGTCCTCCCTGGCCAAGCCTCAGGACGAGTATAGCCCTGACAGGCAGCTTGGCGGCAGCCTCATGAGAGACCCTGAGCCAGAACTACCCAGCTAAGCCACTTCCAGATTCCTGACCTTCAGAAACTGAGAGACAATAAGACTTTTTACTTTAAGCAACTAAATTTGGGATAATTTGTTACCCAGCAGTAGATAACTACAACAGATGGATACCTTGAAACTTGTCATTTTCTGATGTTTATTTCTAAGTTTCCTTCTTGCTACCATTGACCAAACTTTCCGTGTCCTGAAGCTATGAAGCAGGGAAAATAACAGAATTCAGGGCAGACTAAAAGAAGGAAAAAAAAAAAAGATATATCAGTGGCAAAAGCATAGACACATAGAAAAATGCACCAGAATAGAAAATCTAGAAATAGTATTACACAATAGCCAATTGACTTTTGATAGAAGGGCAAGCACAATTCAGTGGTGCCTTCTGTACTGGTTTCTGCCATAAAACATCACCACAAACTTAGTGGCTTTAACACAACACAAAATTATTACGGCAATCAGAAATCAAAAAATGGGTCTCACTGGCTATAATTAAGGTGTTGGCAGACAGGAGCATGTTTTTTTCTGAAGGCTCTGGGAGAGAATCAGTTCCCTACATTCAGCTTCTAGGGGTCCCTGTATTTGTTGGCTCGTGGCCTCTTCCAGCAATAGCCTCACACTAACCTCTGCTTCCATCATCTCACTTCCTTCTGACTCTGACTCTCCCGCATCCCTCTTACAAGCATCCTTGTGATTAAACTGAGCCTACCTGGGTGATCTTTTCAACAAATGATTGAAACATTTGTTGCAACAACTGAACATTCATGTGCAAAAGATATATATGAAACTTCAGTTCAGTTCAGTCGCTCAGTCATGTCTGACTCTTTGCGACCCCATGAATCGCAGCACACCAGGCCTCCCTGTCCATCACCAACTCCCGGAGTTCACTCAGACTCACGTCCTTCAAGTCAGTGATGCCATCCAGCCATCTCATCCTCTGTTGTCCCTTTCTCCTCCTGCCCCCAATCCC
>SJYC01030738.1:0-14564 GCA_006408675.1 Madoqua kirkii
TAGGGGGCCCCCAAATCACTGCAGATGGTGACTGCAGCCATGAAATTAAAAGACGCTCACTCCTTGGAAGGAAAGTTATGACCAACCTAGATAGCATATTGAAAAGCAGAGACATTACTTTGCCAACAAAGGTCCATCTAGTCAAGGCTATGGTTTTTCCAGTGGTCATGTATGGATGTGAGAGTTGGACTGTGAAGAAAGCTGAGTGCCAGAGAATGGATGCTTTTGAACTGTGGTGTTGGAGACTCTTGAGAGTCCCTTGGACTGCAAGGAGATCCAACTAGTCCATTCTAAAGGAGATCGGTCCTGGGATTTCTTTGGAAGGAATGATGCTAAAGCTGAAACTCCAGTACTTTGGCCACCTCATGTGAAGAGTTGACTCATTGGAAAAGACTCTGATGTTGGGAGGGATTGGAGGCAGGAGGAGAAAGGGACAACAGAGGATGAGATGGCTGGATGGCATCATTGACTCAATGGACGTGAGTTTGAGTCAACTCCGGGAGTTGGTGATGGCCAGGGAGGCCTGGCGTGCTGTGATTCATGGGGTCACAAAGAGTCGGACACGACTGAGTGACTGAACTGGACTGAATGGACATTTTACTTTACTTCCTCCTCTCTTCCCCCTCTCTGATCTATAAAAGAAACCGGTATCCAGACCCAATAAGATGGCACTGTAGAACTCCAGTCCCTCATCTTCTTGGATGCCTGGCTTTCCAAATAAAGCCGCTATTCCTTGCCTCAACACCTCCTCTCCCAATTATCGGTGTGGTAAGTACAGCCAGCTTGGATTCAGTAACAGGGGGAGCCAGGCTGGCCTTCAACCAGTGCTGAGTTGTAGGGAAGCATAATGAGACTGCAGACGAAGTGATACAGGGAGTAGGGCGGCCTGCAGGAGAGTCCTGGGTTTTGCTGTGGGTGGCATCATTCCTGGAGGACACAGACTGCCCCCTGAAACAGGCCAGTCCTCCTGCTGGTCTCTTCACTGCGGACGTGAAGGGCCTGCGAAGGCTGTCTGCAGAGGCAGGCTTCCCAGGGCCCAGAGAGGGTGGAGAAGGGAGAACCGTGGGTCTAGAGAGATGGGGTGGAAACTCCTAGCGCAGGGGTCAATGTCGAAAGGACTTTTCTAACCTGCTGACCCTGCCAAACAGCTGAGTTTGAGAAAGTGAAATAAGTGAGTTGTTACTTACTGCAGAGCAGAGAGGGACAGACCCAAGGTTGGTGGAACAACCAACTGCCTCCTCAGGCACCAGGTCCAAGAAAGTTTATTTAGTTTTAATTGTAACTGTTTTATTCCAAGTCACTTATTATTGAATTTTAAAATCTAGAAAAGAGTGACCATGGTCTTCCCTGGTGGCTCACTGTTAAACAATCTGCCTGCCAATGCAGGAGGTATGGACTCAACCACCAATCAGGAAAGATCACATAAGCGGTAATCACAATTAAGCCCATGTGCCACAGCTCCCGAGCCTTCGCCCTAGAGTCTGGGGGCTGCAACTACAGAGCCCACCTGCCTCAACTACCAAGCCTGAATGCTCTAGAGCCCGCAGAAGAGAAGCCGTGGCAGTAAGAAGCCGCTCACCGCAGCTAGAGAAAAGCCAGAGCAGCAACCAACACCCAGCACAGCCAAACAGTGACCACAGCTGTCCCCTTGGGTAAAGAGGCAAATCATACCAGTTCAAGTAGCAAAAACTGAGGCCCGGATGGCTGAGCAGGTCTGGAAGGACTTGAATGTCAGGTAGAGACTTTACCCCCAGAATAGAGTGGGCCCCCGGAAGGCCAAGGAAGGGGTAGGGGTGGGGAGTAGAGGGGCTGGGAAGCAGGAGAGTGCAGTTCCCTGGCCCGCCTTGGCTGGATGATTGCCGAGATAGACAAACTTCTGCCTCCTGGCTTCCATCACCAGGAAGGATGGACAACAGTGCCACCATCGGCTGACTTTCCCACCTAAGAGCACGGCTGGAGAGAGGTGGGGACCCAGGGGAGCAGGGGGAAGCCAGTCAGGGAGACAACACAAGGATGGAAGCCAGGACCTGCTTCCCAACCCTGAGCCTTGAAAATGTGCAGGAGGAGATTTAGAAAAGCTTAGTTCAAAGCACCACATTCTTTGGTTTGACTATGTTTCTAAGCATTGAGAAACATAAGCTGGTTTCCAGAGTGTTCTGAGTTTTCAGTCAACAGCTTGTGCCGGATACCCAGAGAATGGCAGAGGGTGACTGACACGGATGCTCCCCAGACCTTCACTGCTTCGAGCAGCAGCAGATGCAGGAAGCACTGCTTCAAAGTGTGCCAAGGCCTGGGAGCAATGCAGGGCATGTTGTAGACAAAACAACATCAAAAAAAAAAAGACAGCTACAATTTTTAATTGGTTTTTGAAAACAGGTGCAGAAATTGAGTTAATCATCCTCCTCAGCTCATAGCATCTACATCAGTCTCCCATTTTATTTTCTCCCTTCAGTTCCCACCCCTTTTCCCTCCCCTCCTCCTCCTCGGATTTAATGGACTTGGTGAGTATTCTGGCATATGTTGCTGAAAATATGTTAAATATACAGAAGTCATATCATGCCAGATATTGAATCTGCTTCTTTCAGTCAACACTCTGATTTTAAGATCTGCCCAGCACAATAGCTGAGACATGGAAGCAATCTAAATGTCCATCAACAGACACGTAGTAAAGGAAATACGGTGTGTATATACAAGCGAGGACAGGGAAGCAGCCTGAAGTGCTGCAGTCCATGGGGCTGCAAAGAGTCTGACATGACGGAGCCACTAAACAATATACAAAGAAATGTTCCTAAGCCTTTAAAAAGAATGAAATAATGTTATTTGCAGTAACATGGATAGACCTAAAATTTATTATACTAAATGAAGTAAGTCAGACAAAGAAAGACAAATATCATATGATATCAGTTATAGGTGGAATCTTAAAAAAGTGATACAAATGAGCTTATACACAAAACAGAGATAGACTCACAGAAAACAAACTGATGGTTACCAAAGTGGGGAGAGATGAATTAGAAGCTTGGGCTTAATATATACACACTAAAATATATAAAACAGGTAATCAACAAGGACCTACTGTATAGCACAGGGAACTATACTAGATTTTTTAGATAACATTATGACCAACCTAGAGAGCATATTCAAAAGCACAGACACTACTTTGCTGACTAAGGTCCATCTAGTCAAGGCTATTGTTTTTCCTGTGGTCATGTATGGATGTGAGAGTTGGACTGTGAAGAAGGCTGAGCGTCGAAGAATTGATGCTTTTGAGCTGTGGTGTTGGAGAAGACTCTTGAGAGTCCCATGGACTGCAAGGAGATCCAACCAGTCCATTCTGAAGGAGATCAACCCTGGGATTTCTTCGGAAGGAATGATGCTAAAGCTGAAACTCCAGTACTTTGGCCACCTCGTGCGAAGAGCTGACTCATTGGAAAAGACTCTGATGCTGGGAGGGATTGGGGGCAGGAGGAAAAGGGGAAGACCGAGGATGAGATGGCTGGATGGCATCACTGACTCGAAGGACGTGAGTCTGAGTGAACTCTGGGAGTTGGTGATGGACAGGGAGGCCTGGTGTGCTGTGATTCATGGGGTCGCAAAGAGTCAGACACGACTGAGCAACTGAACTGAACAGAACTGTAAGAGAAAAAAAATCTGGAAAAAATTAGATACATATGTATATATAACTGAATCACTTTGCTATACACCTGAAACTAAATAACATTGTAAGTAACTATACTTTGGCTTAAATAAGTAAATAAATAAGATCTTCCCAGGATGCACTTGCATCTTGAGTTTATGTCACCTAACTGCTGAAAAGCACCCATAGGCTGATCTATTCCATAGCCCTATTCCATCACCCTCTTGTTAAATTCTAGTTGCTTCCACCTACTCAATACCTCAAGAATGTGAGATGAACACCCATGAACCCACCCATTTGTGGGCTCTGAGCAAGTTTTCTCTGGAATGCTTACCCACAAGCATGATGGCTAGATCCTGGCATCTGTGTGGCATCCTTAAGTGTGGGCACACTGCTCTCCAGAGGCCCACACTGGGAACTGTCTGACTCTAATGTTTGCTACCCCAGAAGCTATGACGTGATACCTCATTCTGCTCTGCATTTCTCAGTTACCTAACCAAGTTGAGCACTGCTGGCCATGTGGACAGTCCTTATGTATATTTTTCTATTAGATTTGCTTTATAATCTAGATAGTATTTGTGTGTAACTTTTTGAGGATGTAAAAAAAATCTCCCTGTGAGCCACCTGCCAACTTTGTTACTTGTATCATATTTAAAATAAATCCTGTTTGTTTATTTATTTGGCTGTACAGGGTCTTACTTATGGCATATGGAATCTAGCTCCCTGACTAGTGATGGAGCCGAGGACCCCTGCATTGGGAGCATGGAGTCTTAGCCACTGGACCACCAGGGAAGTTCCTAAAATAAATTCTTACTTATTCACACCTTTGTTGCCCACCTATTAACTTTTTCACCTTTTGGAGACTGCATTCTGTGTCTTGCTTATGAAATCCTTCAACCCTACTCACATGACAAACACAGTCTCCTACATTTTCTTCCTCTAACTTTATGCTTACTTTCATCCTTCCAGGGCACCTTAGTCCGTCTGTAGTCCAACTTTATAAATGAAGTAAAGTAAGGACCCAGTTTAATTTTTCTGCAGTGCTAAGGCACTATTTCCTTTCTCCATCGATCCGTGCCAACTCCTTCATCTTTCCAGCTCTCCTATGCTCAAAGGCTTGCTTCTGAGCTCTCAGTTCTGTCCTATTAGGCTAGCTTGCTATCCACAATTACCATGCTGTTTTTAGTACAGTGACTTTGTCGTATGTATTAATATCTGGGAAGATACTTTTTCATTCTTGGTTTTTCTATTTCAAAATAAACTTAGCAACTTATTGACATGTATCTTTCCTAGACACTTTAAAGGAAGACGATATGATTTCTTTTTAAAAAGCAACCCAACCGAAATATTGTGTGGACTGCATTGAATATATAGACTACTAATCAGAAGGGAATTATCATCTGTATAGTATTCAATCATCTACTCCATTATTTGTGGACTGTCTCTTCCTTGATTCAGATCATTTTCTATTTCTTCTTTTTAAGTTTTTCAAATTTCCTCCAAAGAGGTTTTAAATACCTTCTTGATACCTTCCTAGATACTTTTTTCTTTTTTCTTATGAAAACCATGTTTTCTGTTGTATCTTATACACGTTTGAGTCTTCTAAGGTGGTCATTTTTCCAGAGACCTTGCTAAACCTTTATATATTTTGATGGTTTTTATTATTGATTGTTAGGTTTTCTAAAGTTGGGCAAGTAATGACAATTTTCTCTCTTCCCTTGTTATCTTTTCACCTGTAGTTCTTTTTTATGTCTTTTTGCATTGACTAGAGCTAGCAGTACTGTGTTGAACAGTAGAGGTGATATCAAGTATCTCTACCTTATTTCTTTTTTCTTTTTAAAAAAATTTTATTGATTGCTTGATTGATTTTGGTGAAGCCATGTGGCATGTCGGATCTTAGTTCCCCAGTTCAATTCAGTTTAATTCAGTGGTTCAGTCATGTTCAACTATTTGTGACCCCATGGGCTGCAGTGTGCCAGGCCTCCCTGTTCATCACGAACTTCCAGAGTTTACCAAAACTCATCCACTGAGTCAGTGATACATTCCAACCATCTCATCCTCTGTTGTCCCCTTCTCCTCCTGCTTTCAATCTTTTCCAGCATGAGGGCTTCTCCAATGAATCAGCTCTCCCCATCAGGTGGCCAAAGTATTGTAGTTTCAGCCTCAACATCAGTCCTTCCAACAAACACTCAGGACTAATCTCTTTTAGGATGGACTGGCTGGATCTCTTTGCTTTCCAAGAGACTTTCAAGAATCTTGTCCAACACCACAGTTCAAAAGCATCAATTCTTTGGTGCTCAGCTTTCTTTATAGTCCAACTCTCACATCCATACATAACTACTGGAAAAACGATAGCCTTGACTAGACGGACCTTCGTCGGCAAAGTAATGTCTCTGCTTTTTAATATGCTCTCTAGGTTGGTCGTAACTTTTCCTTCCAAGGAGCAAGCGTCTTTTAATTTCATGGCTGCCGTTACCATCTGCAGTGATTTTGGAGCCCCAAAAAATAAAGTCTACCACTATTTCCACTGTTTCCCCATCTATTTGCCATGCCATGATCTTTGTTTTCTGAATGTTGAGCTTTATGCCAACTTTTTCACTCTCCTCTTTCACTTTCATCAAGAGGCTCTTTAGTCCGTCTTCACTTTCTGCCATAGGGTGGTGTCATCTGCATATCTGAGGCTGTTGATATTTCTCCCGGCAATCTTGATTCCAGCTTGTGCTTCTTCTAGCCTACCATTTCTCATTATGAACTCTGCATATAAGTTAAATGAGCAGGGTGACAATATACAGCCTTGACGTATTCCTTTTCCTATTTGGAAACTGTCTGCTGTTCTATATCCAGTTCTAACTGTTGCTTCTTGACCTGCATACAGATTTCTCAAGAGGTGGGTCAGGTGGTCTGGTATTCCCATCTCTTTCAGAATTTTTATGATGTACTCTGCATATAAGTTAAATAAGCAGGGTGACAATATACAGCCTTGATGTACTCCTTTTCCTATTTGAAACCAGTCTGTTGTTCCATGTCCAATTCTAACTGTTGCTTCCTGACCTGCATACAGATTTCTCAAGAGGCAGGTTAGGTGGTATTGTCATGTCTTGAAGAATTTTCCACAGTTTATTGTGATCCACATAGTCAAAGGCTTTGGCATAGTCAATAAAGCAGAAATAGATGTTTTTCTGGAACTCTCTTGCTTTTTCAATGATCCAGCCGATGTTGGCAATTTGTTCTCTGGTTCCTCTGCCTTTTCTAAAACCAGCTTGAACATTAGGGAGTTTACGGTTCACGTATTGCTGAAGCCTGGCTTGGAGAATTTTGAGCATTACTTTACTAGCATGTGAGATGAGTGCAATTGTGTGGTAGTTTGAGCATTCTTTGGCATTGCCTTTCTTTGGGACTGAAATAAAGACTGACCTTTTCCAGTCCTGTGGCCAATGCTGAGTTTTCCAAATTTCCTAGCCTCTTGAGTGCAGCACTTTCACAGCATCATCTTTCAGGATTTGAAACAGCTCAACTGGAATTCCACCACCTTCACTAGCTTTGTTCGTAGTGATGCTTCCTAAGGCCCACTTGACTTCACATTCCAGGATGTCAGGCTCTAGATGAGTGATCACACCATCGTGATTATCTGGGTCGTGAAGATCTTTTTTGTACAGTTCTTCTGTGTATTCTTGCCACCTCTTCTTAATATCTTCTGCTTCTGTTAGGTCCTGACCATTTCTGTCCTTTATTGAGCCCATCTTTGCATGAAATGTTCCCTTGGTATCTCTAATTTTCTTGAAGAGATACTCTATCTTAATTGGAATTGGAAAAGCAGTGAGCAGAATAGGGCAATTTTTTGGTGTGTCTAAATAGTAGATAAAAAGATATGGAACAGAGGGTATCAGGAAGAGACTAGGAAGCTACACTTTAAATTGATAGAATTTGAGGGAGTCCTAGATTAGAGAATGAAATATGATAAAATTTAGTTAAGAACAGTAGACAGAAATTAGATTATTGAGAAGAATTAGAAACTGGACAGTGTAAGGTTTATGAAAGAAAAGAAGTAGAAAAAAGTTAAGGTAGAAAATTAGTCTTATCTTCTGTTTGTCTTAAGGGAAGACATTCTCTAGCCGTTTGACATTTAACTTGAATAGTTGTCTTAGAACATTCCAGTTTGATTTCTGAATGGACTTAGTGTTTTAAAATTGTAAGGTTGCAGAAAGGTGATACTGATATAATTGTCTAATTATTTTTCTTCATTTGAAAACTTAAAATTTAATATGACAAAAGATAACATGTATGATATTTACTTAAAAGATAAATATGTTTTATAATACTTTTTAAGCACATGGGGGAATTACAGTTTTGTTAACTAGTAGGTATGTGGTGCCATCTAATGGCTGATATGAAGATCTGTTTAGTAAAGAATGCTTAAGTTTGTTTGCTGCATAAATTTTAGCACTGACTCTCTGGTGCTTTTAAAGTCAAAGGTGCAGTTTTAATTTAAATGCTAAGGTATATGCATAATTTCAATTTGTAGTATCTTTAAAATTCTACTACATCAGTGTGATTTGTTATTACATATAAAAGCATATTTATGCAGTTTGCATATTTTATAATATCTCCATATAAAACCAATTTTAGTAAGCAAGTCAAGTTTGCACGTCTTTCCATCTGCTATCTTCTTTAGTTTTTGCTTCCTTTCCCTGGTCCCAATATGTACTTAAAAATTACTCCCTTGTGGAAGTTCACAATTATTATAACATAATTCATTCTTCTTCCCTCGCTGTCTCATTACACTTTATAAAATATATCCAGCATGTGAGAATAATAGAGACTGCCGATTTTTAAGTGGTTCTCCAAATTCTTAGAGGTTCTATGGAGTCTCTCTAGGGGCTGGTATGGAGATGGCTGAGGTTGAAAAATTTGCGTTTGAAGGCTCTGGAAGCCTGAAGAAGACTGTTCAACTCTTTTTTGCCCAGTTTTTCCTAAATATATTTTATTATAGAACCTTTGTCAGTCTTTTTCTTGCAAATAACACATATTAAAATCCTATTATCTTGTGCTCTTTAGGTCAGATTTTGGAAATTGTTCTGTATTTCCTTTTTAAGAATAAAAGGATCCTCTGTGTGTGTGAGTGTGTGTGTATTATATATATACAATTTCATTATATATCATTTCAATATGTATTTATATAATGAAATACTGTAGCTTTTTTCCTGATCATCTAATGATATTTGTTCATTGTCAGTAATTTAGAAAATACAGAGAATTGTTTAGAAAATATATAGCACATAACTCTATAGTCTTCTCTTGTGTTGTTGGAAGAGGGTGTTTGCTATGACCAGTCTGTTCTCTAGGCAAAACTCTATTAGCCTCTGCCCTGCTTTATTCTGTACTCCAAGGCCAAATTTGCCTGTTACTCCAGGTGACTCCTGTGACTTCCTACTTTTGCATTCCAGTCCCCCATAATGAAAAGGACATCTTTGGGGGGTGTTAGTTTTAGAAGGTCTTGTAGGTCTTCATAGAACCATTGAACTTCAGCTTCTTCAGTGTTACTGGTCAGGGCATATACTTGGATTACCATGATACTGAATGGTTTGCCTTGGAAATGAACAGATCATTCTGTCATTTTTGAGACTGCATACAGGTACTGCATTTCAGACTCTTTTGTTGACCATGATGGCTACTCCATTTCTTCTAAGGGATTCCTGCCCACAGTAGTAGATATAATGGTCATCTGAGTTAAATCCACCCATTCCAGTCCATTTTAGTTCACTGATTCCTAAAATGTCGACGATCACTCTTGCCATCTCCTGTTTGACCACTTCCAATTTGCCTTGATTCATGGACCTGACATTCCAGGTTCCTATGCAATGTTGTTCTTCATAGCATCAGACTTTACTTCCATCACCAGTCATATCCACAAATGGGTATTGTTTCTTTTTCGCTCCATCTTTTCATTCTTTCCGGAGTTTTTCCTCCACTCTTCTCCAGTAGCATACTGGGCACCTACCCACCTGGGGAGTTCATCTTTCAGTGTCTTATCTTTTTGTCTTTTCATACTGTTCATGGGGTTCTCAAGGCAAGAATACTGAAGTGGCTTGACATCCCCTTCTTGGTTTAGTTCCCCAACCAGGTGTCAAACCCATGCCCCCTGCATTGAGAGCATGGAGTCTTAACCCTTGGACCACAAGGGAAGTCTTATCTCTCCCTTTTTCTAATATTAATGGAATGCATCTAAACTTCTTCCTTAGAGTAAGATGTTTTCTATGGATCTTAGATATAAAGACTCTGGCTGTTTAGCATAATCCATCCTTCCTTTTTTCATTGACATATCAGCCCAGCTTCCCTGGAAAATGGAATCTGAGGTAAAAGTTTACGTGATGACACCCTACTGGGGAAAAGAGAGAACCCAAGGAAGCAAAGTCACGGAAGTAAAGCTGGAAATCGGGGGAAAGCAAACAGGGAGTATGTACCCAGGCTGGCAAGAGCATCATACAGTGATGCCAGGACCTTGCAGTGTGGCTCCAGTGAGGCTGCGTAAGATGACTGAGTCATAGAGCCGTCTGATGAGGTGGTAAAGGGAGAATGGTTTCTGCTGGATCCTGCGTGCCCTGCCTCCCAGGGGGGGATGTCAGCCCCTTACGGCTTTAACCTCCTTCATGTTTGGATTCATCCCTCATCCCCCTTGACAGCTTTGAGATGATTAGAGCCTCCACAGGTCCATTCTGGGTGGTGCAGGGCGGGACTCCCTGGACTGTGGAAGCAGTGCTGCCACCAAGCACGCATTCAAGAAACACCAGATGGTGACTCATCATCACCCACTCAGGTCTTCTCCCTCGACCTCTAGGTCTCTAAGGTCCCAGCAATGGCATGAGCTGCCACCAGGGGCACCCTTGCAAATGACTAAGGTAGGCACAGCCATGCAAAGCTGCAGCTGTGTACACAAGGCCAGAGCTAGAGCCTGGCACGTTTCCTAGACGTGTCTGCAGTTGGATGAGGCCGTGCGTCTAAACTATCATTATTGGAACGTAAAATGATATGAGTCATTCTGGGTCTGGGACTTAAGCACTGGGCATGCCTCCTTTGTGATGTCTTTTCACAGCTGGAATCTGGTCATGGCAGCCACCTAGCTTTCACTAGAGACAATGACACGCCCAGGGGATGCTGGAACTACGACACAGGAGAAACTTGGAATCTTGAACAATGACATGAAGAGGGCCACCCATCTCCTAGACCAGGACTGCTAGCAGTGAGAGGGTTAAGGGAGAAAGAAAGAATGTGCTTGTTTGAGCCACGGTTCACAGCTTTTTGCTTTAGCAGGTCACTGTACCCTAATGTAAGCGCCTTTATCAAGAAAAAAACAAAATGACCACAATCTATTCCTACAATCTATTCCTAAGTTTCTGAGTTTTTATCATGAGTTGCTTAGTTTGATTAAATGCTTTTTCTATATTATGATAATTTTGTGATTTTTCTCCTTTTAAGCTATTAGTAGGGTCAGTTGCATAGAGATTTCCTAAGGTCCTTGCATTATGTATGTATATGTCTGTGTAAGTGTGTGTATAATACACACATCTATATGTATGCATAATTGCCAGTAGGTTTAACTAATATTTAATTCAGAATTTTTGTATGTGTAGTTACGAGGTAGACTTGAAACTAGCCAGGGTTTAATTGCATATGACAGGTCGCAGAGGGCTTCCCTGGTGGCCCAGTGGTAAAGAATCTGCCTGCCAGTGCAAGAGACGTGGGTTCAGTCCCTGGGTTGGGAAGATTCCCTGGAGAAGGAAATGGAACCCACTCCAGTATTCTTGCCTGGGAAATCCCATGGACAGAGGAGCCTGGCAGGCTACAGTCCATGGGGTCTCAAAGAGTCAGACACAAGTTAGTGACTAACCAACAACAACAACAAAGCGGTCACATAAGCAGGAAGTATTTAAATACAGGGAACTAGGAAGACTTCCCTGGTTGTCCCGTGGCCAAGACTCCATGCCCTGAATGCAGGGGGCCCAGCTTCAGTCCCTGGATCGGGGAACTAGATCCCACACGCTGCAACTAAGACCCAGCGCAGCCAAATAAATAAACACATTTTTTAAAACATTTAAAAAAATAATAATAACTAAATAAAGGGAATTGGGTGCTTATAATGTCATAAAAACTGACTCATTGGAAAAGACCCTGATGCTGGGAAAGATTGATGGCAGAAGCAGAGAAGGGCGACAGAGGATAAGATGGCTAGATGGTTCACCGACGTGAACTTGGGCAAACTCCGGGGGACAGTGACGGACGGGGAGGCCTGGTGTGCTGCAGTCCACTGGACTTGACTAGGTGACTGGATGGCAACAGCAAAGTCCCAAAAGGGATGGAGAATCAGGCGCTAGGGCGGGTCTGCAGAAAGGCTGCCCAGAGCAGACCAAGGGGGGCACTGCTTCTTCTCAGAGGAAGAACTGAGAGCTGCCACGGAGAAGCAGCTGGCAGCGCCCACCCGGAGCCGTGACCCACAGGGCAGGGGGCTGCCCCACTGTCACCACAACTGCCTCTTACGCCACAGAGCTAGTGAGAGGACACAAAAATGCAAAGGCCAGGCCCTCACGCTTCCCAAGTGGTTTCTCAGCACTCACAGCCAGGGACTTCCCTGGTGGTCCAGCGGTTAAAAATCTGTCTGCAGTGAAGGGCATGGAGGTTTGGTCCCTGATGGGGAACTGCAGTAAGATCCCACACGCCACCGAGTGACTAAGCCTGCTCACTTCAACTAGAGAGCACGATGCAAGCATCCCGAGTGCGGAAACCAAGACCTGACACAAATAAATAAGTATTAAAAAAAAGAGCACTCACAGCCTGTGACCAGCTCCACAACGCTGCTCCAATAAGGAAGGTGGCAGTAAGAGAGTCGGGAAGCACACGCCACGGTTGGCACATCTACCTTTTATTCAAGTGCGGCTGTCACGCCGAGAACTCCAGCAGCAAGAGAGAGGGGAGAGGGTTGCCTTTTGTTTTCTAGGTTTTTGGCAGAACTGGTGGGCTCGCTGTTGGCATTCCTTGGCTTGTGGCCACAACACTCTAATCTCTGCCTCTGTCTTCACATCACCTTCTTCTCTGCAAGTCAGATCTCTGTCTGCCTTTCTCTCCTCTTGGCTGCACCACATGGCATACAGGATCTTAGTTCCCTGACTAGGGGTCGAACCTGCACCCTCTGCCATGGACGTGCAGAGTCTTAACTCTGGGACCACCGGGGAAGTCCCTGTTTGCCTTTCTTTTAGAAGGACACTTGTGATTCACGTAGGGCCCACCCAGATCTTTCAGGATAATCTCTCCATCTCGAGACGCTTAATTGATCACATCTGCAAAGACTTTTTTTTTTTTTTTCCCAAATAAGGTAACGTTTACAAGTTCCACGGATTAGGATACGGACACTGAGGGGAGACATCATTCAGTCTATTATTGCCATTGTTTAGTTGCTTCAGTCGTGTCTGACTCTTTTGTGACCCTATGGACTATAGCCCACCAGGCTCTTCTGTCCATGGGATTTCCCAGGCAGTAATACAGGAGTGGGTTGTCATTTCCTTCTCCAGGGGATCTTCCTGAGCCAGGGATCAAATTCCCATCTCCTGCAATAGTAGGCAGATTCTTTACCACTGCTCCACCTGGAAACCCCTCAGTCTATTACAGGAATAATTAAATAAATCGTGGTATATTTCCACAGTGAAATATTTTGCCATCACTAAGATGAGTGAAATGAAACTACATATATTAATATGAAATGATGTCAAAGATGTACTGTTAAGGATTAAAAAAGTATGTTACTGAACAATAGTATAGTCTTCTCCTACACTATAATTTACATATATTAGATACGTGCTTATGCGTGCTAAAATATATTTCTGACTACATGCATGAAAGTAGTAATAATCACCTCTGGAGAATGCAACTGAGGATGGAACAGGAAGATGAGAAAATTCATTCTTCCTTTATACTTTTCTACATTGTTTGGATTTTTAAAAGTCATGGACAGGTTATTTTTACCATCACTGTAAAGTGTTTTTGTTACAAAGTATTCTGTAGCCCATCAGCGTATTGGGCCCTGGCCCTGTCATGCAGAAATTATTTGTTTTCCCCCCCTCAATCCTTTTCTGCATGAGAAGCAAAACAGAAGAATCATTTTCCAGCGCCCTGTGAAGGTCTGCAGTTGCCCTCTTTCACTGCCTGTTGTTGAACCTGAAGAGATAAGTCAAATAGGATCGGAGAAAGAAGCTGATGACTCAGCTCTCAGAGCAGCAAACACAAGAGCGATTCAGTTCACCAGCACATAAACCTTCAACTCTACATCTACCTCAGGCTGTGTCTCTTACTCTCTGGAGAACCTTGAGCAAGGGACTTAATCTTTCGGACATCCTTATCTATCAAATGAGGAAATGTTATGGTCTCTCTACGGAGAAGATTAAATGAGACACTATATTTCCAAGTAAATGCTTGGCAGGAGTAAGTTGCCATCTGCCTAGGCATAAAGAAAGCATTGGTAAAATTCAAAGTGGTAAACAGCAAGAACGATACCACATACAAAATCAGATTTAAAATAGCCTGGTACACTGCAATCAAGTGAGCCCTATTCCACATGGGAATTCTGGGCTCCAGTATGGGTGCCAGTGAGTCCCAGCTGTGTGACCTACACACAAGACTCATTCCCATCCGGGCTCCAAGTTTCATCAACTAAAAATTGAAGGCACCAAAGTACGATCTGTAAGGTTCCCTCTGGCACTCACATTCTATAATTTTGTGGACTTGGACACAAAATTCATGACTGTGCTTGTCAAAGTGTTTCTGCAAGTATTTATAGAAAACACTCTTATTACTTAAAGGATAAAAATTGGGATTTTTTAAAATAAGCTGAATTGTCCCCCTCTCCCCAAATTTTCATACGTTGAAGTCCTGACTCCCGAAAAGT
>SJYC01030739.1:0-61768 GCA_006408675.1 Madoqua kirkii
AGAAAGAATTTACCTTAACATAAAAAAGGCTAGATATAAAAAGCCCATAGCTAACATCATACTCAACACTGAAAAACTGAAAGCTTGTCCTCTAAGATCAAGAACAAGACAAAGATGCCCAATCTCATCACTTCTATTCAACATAGTATTGGAAGTGCTCGTCAGAACAATTAAGCAAGAAAAGGAAATGTGAGTCATTCAGATCAGAAAGGAAGAAGTAAAATGACCTCTGTTCACAAATGACATAATCTTATATGTAGAAAATCCCAAAGATTCCACCAAATACTCTTAGAACTAATAAAGGAATTTAATAAAGTGACAAAACACCAAATCAGTACACAAAAATTACTTATGTTTTCATATATTAATACTATATTCAAAAGAGAATAAGAAAACACTCCCAATTATAATGCTTAGAAATAAATTTAATGAAGGAGATGAAAGACTGGCCTACTGCAAACTACAAAACACTGATGAAAGAAATTAAAGAAGACACAAATAAGTGGAAAGACAGCTCATGCTCATGGCTTGTAAAATTTAATTCTCTTAAAATGTCCATACTATCCAAAACTACCTATAGTTTCAATATTATGCCCAATGACATTTTTAAGGGAAATATTAAACATATCCTAAAATTCATGTGGAACCACAAAAGATCCCAAATAGCCAAAGCAATTGCAAGAACGAAGAATGAAGCTGGAGGTATCACACTTTCTGATTTCAAAATATAATACAAATCTACAGAAGCTAAAAGTATGGTACTGACAGAAAAGCAAACATATTGACCAAGGGACAGAACAGAAAGCCCAGTTGGGCTGGGACCTGGGATGCTTTACTACAGTGATTGCACCTGGACAAACATCTCCTCGAGCAACAGAATATGGTTTCTCGGGGAAACCATAAGGGACTAAAAATAACTGTGTGCATGCACCTTTAGGGTAAATTATGAACAACAAGATACAAGAAGACCAAAAACCCAGCTGGTACTTCTGAAGAGCCAGAAGGAAAAGCAGGGTATTGAGTATGATCCTGACACACAGTAGCACCAGGGGGGTGGGCAGACCTCCTCAGCCACCCCTCCACTTGATCGAACAAGCTGCTCCCACACTCACCCCATATAAGGAACCAGCTCACCCCACCTTGGGGAGCAAGCAAGGGCACCAATTACTTGTTTTCATTCCCTCCTGCTACAGCATGAGTCCCATAAAGCCTTGCCTAAATCTCTCTTCTGGTCTCTTACCAATTCCTATTGAATAAAGAGTCCAAGAACCCAGGTCAGTAACATCAGTTCAGTTCAGTTCAGTCGCTCAGTCGTGTCCGACTCTTTGCGACCCCATGAATCGCAGCACACCAGGCCTCCCTGAACTCCTAGAGTTCACTCAGACTGATGTCCATCAAGTCAGTGATACCATCCAGCCATCTCATCCTCTGTCGTCGTCCCCTTCCTCCTGCCCCCAACCCCTCCCAGCATCAAAGGCTTTTCCAATGAGTCAACTCTTCGCATGACGTGGCCAAATTACTGGAGTTTCAGCTTTAGCATCATTCCTTCCAAACAAATTCCAGAGCTGATCTCCTTCCGAATGGACTGGTTGATCTCCTTGCAGTCCAAGGGACTCTCAAGAGTCTTCTCCAACACCACAGTTCAAAAGCATCAATTCTTCAGTGCCCAGCCTTCTTCACAGTTCAACTCTCACATCCGTACATGACCACAGGAAAAACCATAGCCTTGACTAGACTGACCTTCGTCGGCAAAGTAATGTCTTTGCTTTTTAATATTCTATCTAGGTTGGTCATAACTTTCCTTCCAAGGAGTAAGCATCTTTTAATTTCATGGCTGCAGTCACCATCTGCAGTGATTTTGGAGCTCAAAAAAATAAAGTCTGACACTTTTTCCACTCTTTCCCCATCTATTTCCCATGAAGTGATGGGACCGGATGCCATGATCTTAATTTTCTGAATGTTGAGCTTCAAGCCAACTTTTTCACTCTCCTCTTTCACTTTCACCAAGAGGCTTTTTAGTTCCTCTTCACTTTCTGCCATAAGAGTGGTGTCATCAGCATATCTGAGGTTATTGATATTTCTCCCGGTAATCTTGATTCCAGCTTGTGCTTCTTCCAGTCCAGCGTTTCTCATGATGTACTCTGCATATAAGTTAAATAAGCAGGGTGACAATATACAGCCTTAATGTACTCCTTTTCCTATTTGAAACCAGTTTGTTGTTCCATGTCCATTTCTAACTGTTATTTCCTACCTGCATACAGATTTCTCAAGAGGCAGGTTAGGTGGTCTGGTATTCCCATTTCTTTCAGAATTTTCCACAGTTTATTGTGATCCACACAGTCAAAGGCTTTGGCATAATCAATAAAGCAGAAATAGATGTTTTTCTGGAACTCTCTTGCTTTTTCAATGACCCAGCAGATGTTGGCAATTTGATCTCTGGTTCCTCTGCCTTTTCTAAATCCAGCTTGAACTTCTAGAAGTTCATGGTTCACATATTGCTGAAGCCTGCCTTGGAGAATTTTGAGCATTACTTTACTAGCATGTGAGATGAGTGCAATTGTGCGGTAGTTTGAGCATTCTTTGGCATTGCCTTTCTTTGGGATTGGAATGAAAACTGACCTTTTCCAGTCCTGTGGCCACTGCTGCATTTTCCAAATTTGCTGGCATACTGAGTGCAGCACTTTCACAGCAGGAAAATCTTTCAGGATTTGAAACAGCTTAACTGGAATTCCATCACCTCCACTAGCTTTGTTCTTAGTGATGCTTCCGAAGGCCCACTTGACTTCACATTCCAGGATGTCTGGCTATAGATGAGTGATCACACCATCGTGATTATCTGGGTCGTGAAGATCTTTTTTGTACAATTCTTCTGTGTATTCTTGCCACCTCTTCTTAATATCTTCTGCTTCTGTTAGGTACAGACCATTTCTGTCCTTTATTGAGCCCATCTTTGCATGAAATGTTCCCTTGGTATCTCTAATTTTCTTCAGGAGATCTCTAGTCTTTCCCATTCTGTTTGTTTCCCTCTATTTCTTTGCACTGAGCACTGAGGAAGGCTTTCTTATCTCTCTTTGCTATTCTTTGGAACTCTGGATTCAGATGCTTATATCTTTTCTTTTCTCCTTTGCTTTTTGCCTCTCTTCTTTTCACAGCTATTTGTAAGGCCTCCCCAGACAGCCATTTTCCTTTTTTGCATTTCTTTTCCATGGAGATGGTCTTGATCCCTGTCTCCTGTACAATGTCGTGAACCTCATTCCATAGTTCATCAGGCACTCTATCTACCAGATCTAGGCCCTTAAATCTATTTCTCACTTCTACTGTATAATCATAAGGGATTTCTGATCTTGAATAAGGGTGCCAAATACACAATGGGAAAAGGAAAATCTCTCCAACAGATAGTGTTGAGAAAATGGAATCCACAGGCAAAGTAATGAAATTGCACTTCCCTGGTGGTGGCTCAGACGATAAAGAACCTGCCTGCGATGCGGGAGACCTGGGTTTGATCCCTAGGTTGGGAAGATCCCCTGGAGAAGCCAATGGCTACTCACTCCAGTATTCGTGCCTGGAAAATTCCATGGACAGAGGTGCCTGGCAGGCTACAGTCCATGAGGTCACAAGAGTTGGACATGACTGAACAACTTTCACTTATATCATACCATGCACAAAAATCAACTCAAAATGGATTAAAGGCTTAAATGTAAGATCTGGAACTATAAAACTCCTAAAGGAAAACAGAGAGAGAGCTCCTTGACATAATTTTTTTTTTTTTTTGACACCAAGAGCAAAAATAGAAGGACTTTCCTTGTAGGCCAGTCCCTGGTGGTCTAGAAGGACTTCCTGGTGGAGACAAGTTTGATCCCTAGACCGGGAAGACCCCACACGCTGCAGAACAACTAAGCCCACGTGGCACAACTCCTGAAGCCCACCTTTTGGGGCCAATGCTCCAAATCAAGAGAAGTCACTGTGCAGTGAGAAGCCTGTGCACCACAGTGAAGAGGAGAGAGCCTGCTCGCTGCACCTAGAGAAAGCCCATGTGCAGCGGTGCAGACCCTGTGCCGCCAAAAATTAACCAATTAAAATTTTTTAAAAGTTATTTTAAAAAAGCAAAAAATAGACAAATGGGACTATATCAAAATGAAAAGCTTCAGCACAGCAAAGGAAGCCCATGAAAAGACAGCCAATGGAATGGGAGAAAACACCTGCAAATCATACATCTGATAAGGTGTTAGTATCCAAAATATATAAAGAACTTGTAAAACTCAATATAAACAACACAAACAACCCAGTTACAAAATGGACAAAGTGTTTGAATAGATATCGCTCCATAGAAGACATGTAATAGCCAACAGGTATGTGAAAAGGTGCTCGGCATCAGGAAGCATCGGGAAATGCAAATCAAAACCAAATGACGGTTTCCCTGAGGGCTCCGTGGTAAAGAGTCCGCCTGCCAGTTCAGGAGACGCGGGTTCAGTCCCTGATCCGGGAAGATCCCACATGCCTCGGAGCAACTGAGTCACAACTATTAAGCCTGTGCTCTAGAGCCTGGGAACTACAGCTATTGAGCCTGAGAGCCCTAGAGCCACACTTGGCAACAAGAGCAGCCACCTCGATGAAAAGCCCTTGCACTGCCTCGAAGAATAACCCCCACCCTCCGCAACTACAGAAAAGCCCAGACACCAGCGAAGACCTGGCACAGCCAAAAAAATAAAATTATTTTTTAAAAAACATAATGAGATCTCACCTCACACCTTTTAGGATGACCATTATCAAGACCAAAAACAACAAGCATTGGCCAGGACGTGGAGAAATATCTGCATTCCCACATTCACTGCATTATTATTTACAATCACCAAGATATGGAAACAACCTAAATGTCTAGAGACACATGAATGCATAAACAAAATATGCTGTATACAGAGAAAGAGAGAATGGAGTATTATTCAGCCTTTAAAAAACATGATCCTACAACCCAAACTTAACTAATTCTATACAATTATATGCTCATTTTGCTAATCTTTCACTTTCTCCTAGTATTTTCCTGCAACACACACACACACACAGGTGAATATCACCCCACATAGTGTAAAGATTTAATTTAGCACTTTGATGTATACTATTATACTATAAAGCTATATTAGATGATTTAAGTACTTAATACTGTTAAGTATTCCATCACAAGTCAACAGCATAGTTGGTCTAAGCAAAAACTTATAATGAGATGTTTTATGATGTTCATTTTTGTCATTATGAATAAACATAATGTTCAATAAGCATTCTATACCTAAAAAAAAGGAGAAGATCCTGCCATATGCAATAACACAGGGGAACTTACAGGATATTTTTTGAAATAAGCCAATAACAAAAGGATAAATACTGGGTGACTCCACTTATATGAAGAATCTAAAATAGTCAAACCCATATAAGCAAAGAGTGGAATGGTGGTTGCTGGGGCCAGGGAAGGTGGAAATGGGGAGACATGGTTCCACTGGTAACAGTTCAGTTTAGCTGCTCAGTCATGTCCAACTCTTTGAGACCCCATGGACTGCAGCATGCCAAGCTTCCCTGTCTATCACCAACTTCTGGAAATTGCTCAAAATCATGTCCATTGAGTCGGTGATGCCATCCAACCATCTCATCCTCTGTCATCCCCTTCTCCTCCCGCCTTCAATCTTTCCCAGCATCAGGGTCATTTCCAGTGAGTCATTTCTTGGAATCAGGTGGCCAAAGTACTGGAGTTTCAGCTTCAGCATCAGTCCCTCTGATGAATATTCAGGACTGATTTCCTTTAGGATGGACTGGTTGGATTTTGCAGCACAAGGGACGCTCAAGAATCTTCTCCAACACCAGGGTATAAATGTCTGTTTACACAAGGTGAGTAGGTTCCAGAGTTCTGGGTACAACCTAGTTCACAATATAGAGTTTTGAAACTTAAAAACTGGTTAAAGACTAGATCTCAAGTTAAGTGTTCTTCCCACAAAAATAAACACAACATGAAGAAGAAGAGATACCAGGGATGCGTGTACACAGAAGCAGGGCCATCTGCAGGCCAAGGAGTAAGGCCTTAGGAGGAGCAAACCTGCCAGCACCTGGATCCTGGACTTCCAGCCTCCAGAAAGGCGAGGAAGAGATTTCTGCTGTTTAAGTCATCAAGGTGGTGGCATTTAGTTATGGCGTTATGGCAACCTAGCAAACTAACACAGGCTCTTAAAGCCAACTGCCGGGGACATCCCTGGTGGTCCAGTGGCTCAGGCTGTGCGCTCCACTGCAGGGGGTGCAGGTTCAGTCTCTGGTTGGAGAACTCAGATTCCAGATGCCCTGGAGTGCAGCCAAAAAAAGGAAAAGCCTATTGTGGTAGGAGCTACATTTAGGAATATCTAAGACATTTTGTGGGATGACTAACATGAAAAGGGCTTTTCCTGACATTATAAAAGGCATGTACAGATGCTATCTCTTACTGTTTTTTAGTGGTTGAAAAAGGTTGTCGAAACGTAGCACAATTTTTCTGTTTCAGGTTTTAATTCTCCCAACAGTTCAGCTGGGGAAGCAGAATTAAAATAGAGCAGTGGAATGGTACAGAGTTTGGAGCAACCTGGACAGGAATGAAACTTAGAAGGTCTTAGGCTGACCCTGGGGCTTCCCTGGTGACTCAGTGGCCAAGAATCCACCTGCCAATGCAGGAGATGTCCCTGAGTCAGGAAGATGCCCTGGAGGAGGGCACGGCAACCCACTCCAGTACTCTTGCCTAGAGAATCCCATGGACAGAGGAGCCTGGTAGGCTACAGTCCACGGGGCCACAAAGAGTTGAAGACAACTGAGTAGCTGAGCATGCACCCAGGATGACCCTTGGTCAGTTACCTCATCTGTCTGCATCTGAGTATTCTGAGCCCTGCCTCGTGGGGTTATTGAGGGAGTTAAAGAAGAGCTCACCCAGCAACCCCAGGGCTCACACGTGGTGATTAATACTCATTTGACAATGGAAAGTCATTACTGCAGCTCTCCTTGCAAACTGCATCACTTTGGAAAGGAAACACTGTTTTCTAATAAAATACTTCCTAGACTAAATTCTCTAGTCCAGTGGTCTGCTCTTTAAGAGGTCTGAGCTGCCACGGGAGGCGGAAGGGATGCTGATGACGGCATGTCTTTACTGAGCGCTGACTTTTCATATGCTATTTCATTCAGGCTTCTAGACTCTCAAAAAGAGAAATGTTATTATTATTCCCATCTTACAGATGAGGAAACTAACACCCAGAGAAGTTACATAGCTTTCCAAAGGCCCTACAAGGTGAACCAGCAGCTGTCTGACTCTAAGCTAAGATCACTGTCTTAGCTAATATAATCTACTGGTCTCAAAGGATAATTATTTTTTTATAGAACTACATATTTTCCCTATGCTAAATGTTTTATATTGTTAATTTTTACAACTTTATAAGGTCAGTACAAGAGTCTATCAGATTTATAGAGGAGGAGACATGCTTATGTAACTTACCTAATATAATTTAGCAAGTGGCAAGGCTGAGTTTCCAATAACTTCTGTTTGGTTCCAAGGTCCTGGCTCTCTGAGCCACGCTTTACTGCTTGCACACCATGCTTAGACTGCACAGAGCTCTGCAAAGTGCACAAAACTGGAATTTAAGAGACCTGGGTTTTAATCTTGGCTGTGTTACAAGCAAGCTGTGTGACATCAGGTAAGTCACTTCCACCTTGGAGACTCGATTTTCTCATTCGTTAATAAAGATCTTTTTTATTAATATCTCTTCTTTTTAATTTTTAATGTGTTTTTTAATTTATCTATTTGTGATTGCGCTGGGTCTTCCTTGCTGCTGGGGGGCTTTGTCTAGTTGCGGCAAATGACGGCTGCTCCTCACGGCTGGGCACAGGTTTTCTCACCGCTGCAGCTTCTCTTGTTGTAAAGCAGGGGCTCTAGGCTCAGGGGCTCCAACAGCTGTGGCTTGTGGGCTTAGCTGCCCCACGGCACGTGGAATCTTCCCAGATCAGGGACTGAACCCATGTTGCCTGCATTGACAAGTGGATTCTTATTCACAGTGTCCCCAGGGAAGTCCTGTATCTCCTTCTTTTTTAAAAAAAAGGCGGGGGGGGGGGGTGGTATTTATTTGGCTGTCCAACTCTTAGTTGTGGCGTGTGGGATCTAGTTCCCCAACCAGGGAACTAACCCAGGCCCCAGGTGTTGGGAGCATTAAGTCTCAGTGAAGTTCCTGTTAATAAAGATTTTAAATCATCTGACCACCTCTAATGCTCTTGTCTTTAACATTCTATTATGCCAGGTGAATTCTGAGCAATTACATTAACTGTATCTCTAAATTTAAAGAAACAAGTGATTACAGACTCTTAAAAGAGTTGTTAAAACTTCATGATAAAGAAGTGTGATCCTGGCACTTTGGAAATCAGCTTTGTACATGGGTTTGTGCACCAGTAGATGGGCAGTGGGAACAAAGATCAGACTGAGACTCAATATTAAAGAAAAAAAATCAAAAAAAAATGGGCAGAAGACCTGAACAACATTTCTCCACAGATAACATACAGATGGACAACGGGCATATGCCAAGATGCTCAACATCGCTAATTATTAGAGAAAGGCAGATCAGAACGACAGTGAGGTAGTTCTCATTGTAATTATTCTCACACCAGTCAGAATAGCTATCATCACAAAGTCTACAAATAGAGGAGACAGTGGAACAAATTGAGAGAGCAGCATGGAAACATATGTTTATTACCACATGTAAAATTAAATAGTGGAAATTTTCTGTATGATGCAGGGAGCTCGAATCTGGTGCTCTGTGACAACCTAGAAGCAGTGGGATGGGGAGGGAGGTCGAGCGAGGGAGTTCAAGAGGGAGGGGCATATGCATACCTATGGCCAACTCACGTTGATATACGGCAGAAACCAACACAATATTGTAAAGCAATTATCCTCCAGGACCAGGGATCAAACTCGTGCGCGCTGCACTAGCGGGTGGATTCTTCTCTGCTGTATCACCAGGGAAGCCCCCACTGGGTCTTGTGTGTGCTAAGTCACTTTAGTTCACGACCCTATGGGCCACATCCCGCCAGGCTCCGCTGTCCACGAGATTCTTCAGGCGAGAATACTGGAGTGGGTTGCCATGCCCTCCTCCAGGGGATCGTCTTGACCCAGGGATCAAACCAACATCTCCTGTCTCCTGCATTGGCAGGCGACTTCTTTACCACTAGCGCCACCTGGGAAGTCCTTTAAAGAAAATGAAAAGAAAATAATGCTTCCTGTGTGTTCACATTGGGAACAACTGAATATAATAAGCAGAAATCAAAAGGAAATCACAATTTCAAATAGCTGAGCAGTGAAATGTTGATAACAAGAAGTGAAGGGTGCAAGGCATCAAAACAGGTGACAAGGGTGGGGGAAGGTCCATAAGGGAGAAAAGGGAAAAGTGATAGCAGTAGGGAGGGGAGTGGAGATGGAAAATGGTAATTTCCACCAGTAAAGCGTCTGCCTACAATGCGGAAGACCTGGGTTCGATCCCTGGGTCGAGAAGATCTCCTGGAGAAGGAAATGGCAACCCACCCCAGTATTCTTGCCTGGAAAATCCCATCAACAGAGGAGCCTGGTGGGCTACAAGTCCAAGGGGTTGCAAAGAGTCGGACACGACTGAGCCACTTCACCAAGAAAGAGTCCAAGCCGCTCTTGATTTGAGGGGGTCATGCAAACATCACCATGTTCTAATTTTAGAACATCGCCCTCAAAACTCTTGAACTGGTTTCCACAAATTTTGAGCGCTCCAAAGTCCACAGGAATTGGAAGAAATGGGCCATCCTTCTGAAAAGTTGAGGTTGTTTTTCTATTCAGCCACTAGGGGGTGGTACATCCATTCAATGCAACAAGCACTTAGCAGTGCCCTAGAGGCAGGACCAGAAATGCACCCTTCCTTGTGCACAAGCATGCTTGATCATCTATTTACACAAATAATCATAGCTCTAGGAAGAAATGAGCTATGGAGTGGTATTTGAGTTAGGTCTTTAAGAAGAGGTAAAAATTCAAAATAAGCAGATATGTGTGGTAGGGGGAAAAGTTGCAAGAAAGGAAAACATTTGCAAAGAAACACTGATGAAAGATCATGCAAGCTTCGATTATGCAGTAGCAACAGAAAGCATTTTCTTACCTTGGTGTTTTCATACATTGAATATCTGCAGACCACTTAATGGGGATCAGCCCCATATGTTAATAACTGATAGAAGTGAGTTTTACGAAATTATTCAGGGACTTCTCTGGTGGTCCAGTGGCTAAGACTCTGCGCTCTCAATGCAGGGAGCCTGGGGTCGATTCCTGGTCAGGGAACTAGATGCCACATGCCACAGCTATCGCACAGGGAGCTCAGCTTGGAGCTGTGATAACCTAGACGGGTGGAATAGGAGAGTGTGGAGGCTGAAGAGGGAGGGGATACATGCATACATATGGTTAACTCATGATGTTGTACAGAAGAAACTACCGCAACATTGTAAAGCAATTATATTCCAATAAAAATAAAGATCCCACGTGCCGCAAAGAAGATAAAAGATTCAAAGATGGGAGACTCCATGTGCTGGAACAAAAAGCTGGAGCAGCCAGATAAATATATAAACACAGATAATAATAAAATTAGAAGACAACAAAATTTTAAAATAAAAAAGATTCAACATATTTTTTAAAAGCAGTTATACAAGTTAAGTATAAACTTGTCTGCAGTCTTTCCTCATGTTATCTCCACTTGACTCCGTGACCAGCAGCTTGAATTGTAGTCTGATTCTTCAAGTTAGTTTCCTTTCTTATCCTTTATTTCTGCTTAACTAGACAATAGAAATCACACTTACAGATCTCTGGCTACGGCAGCAAGGGTCTCTGCTTTTACAGTGGGTGCCAGATAGTTGATCAAACCTAGACTCCAAAGTTATGAAGAGATTTCTCTCAATTTTCACTCACAGTGCTCAGTAGAAGCAGACTTAATGAGCCTAACACCCAAAACATCAGAAATCTGGATGTCTCTCCACTTACAGGATACAATTGGCTCTGATAAGCAATTTTCATAGTTTGTTGCAGCTGCTGCTGCTGCTAAGTCACTTCAGTCGTGTCCAACTCTGTGCGACCCCATAGACGGCAGCCCACCAGGCTCCTCTGTCCCTGGGATTCTCCAGGCAAGAATACTGGAGTGGGCTGCCATTTCCTTCTCCAATGCATGAAAGTGAAAAGTGAAAGCGAAGTCACTCAGTTGTGCCCGGACTCTTAGCGACCCCATGGACTGCAGCCTACCAGGCCCCTCCGTCCATGGGATTTTCCAGGCAAGAGTACTGGAGTGGGTTGCCATTGCCTTCTCCGTTATTGATGTAAAATTACATATCACAAAATTCACCCATTGTAAATGATTTCCAGTAGACTTACAAAGGTGAATGATCATCACATTCAAATTTTTTCTTTTAAAGAGTGTTTCTTGCTCACTTTATATATTTACTTATGAGTGGCATATGGAACCTTAGTTCCCCAAATCACACTTCCTGCATTGGAAGTGCAGCGTCTTAACATTTTATTTTTAGAACATCCCTTCAGCCAATTCTCTAGAGCCCTTTTGCAGACAATCCCACTATCCATTTCTAGCCCCAGGCAGCCAATGGTCTACTTTTTATTTTAATTTATTTTTAATCAAAGGATAATTGCTTTACAATATCATGTTGGTTTCTGACATATATCCACATGAATCAGCCATAGGTATACATGTGTCCCAAGTTTGCCTTTTCTGAACACTTTATAAAAATGGAATCATACTATATGTAGTTTCTTGCATTTGGCTTTTTTCACCCAGCATAATGTTTTCAAGATTCATCATTTCTGTAGTACATCTCAGGATACTGGTACCCTAACTGGCATAATAATACCTTTTGCATATTGGAGCTCTAATAAGTTTTGAGATCGCACAACATAAATCCTCTAATTTTGATTTTCCTTTTCAAAACTGTTTGGCTCTGCAAGGTTATTTGTATTTCCATATATATTTTCTGATCAGCCTATCAATTTCTACAAAAAATAGTCTGTTGAAATTTTGATAAGAATTGTATTGAATTAAGTCAGTTTTAGGGAAATTGCCATTTTAACAATAACGAGTCTTCCAATCCATGAACTTTGATATGTATTTATTTATATCTTCTTTCATTTCCCTCAGCAATATTTTGTTGTTCTCAGTGTATATATCTGGCACTCAGTTCAGTTCAGTTCAGTTCATTCACTCAGTCGTGTCCGACTCTTTGCAACCCCATGAACTGCAGCATGCCAGGCCTCCTTGTCCATCACCAACTCCCAAAGTCCACCCAAACCCATGTCCATCGAGTCGGTGATGTCATCCAACCATCTCATCTTCTGTTGTCCCCTTCTCCTCCTGCCCTCAATCTTTCCCAGCATCAGGGTCTTTTCAAATGAGTCAGCTCTTCTCATCAGGTGGTCAAAGTATTGGAGTTTCAGCTTCAACATCAGTCCCTCCAATGAACACCCCGGACTGATCTCCTCCAGGATGGACTTGGAGGAACTGGTCGCTCCAAGGGACTCTCAAGAGTCTTCTCCAGCACCACAGTTCAAAAGCATCAGTTCTTCAGCGGTCAGCTTTCTTCACAGTCCAACTCTCACATCCATACATGACCACTAGAAGAACCATAGCCTTGACTAGACAGACTTTTGTTGGCAAAATAATGTCTCTGCTTTTTAATATGCTGTCTAGGTTGGTCACAAATTTCCTTCCAAGGAACAAGTCTTTTAATTTCATGGCTGCAATCACCATCTGCAGTGATTTTGGAGCCCCCCAAAAATAAAGTCTGACACTGTGTCCACTGTTTCCCCATCTATTTGCCATGAAGTGATGGGACCGGATGCCATGATCTTAGTTTTCTGATGTTGAGCTTTAAGTCAACTTTTTAACTCTCTTCTTTCACTTTCATCAAGAAAAAGGAGACTTCTTTTTCCTGTTTATCCTTTCATACCTTTTGAATTTTATACCATGTACAAGCAAGTATTCCTATACACACGCACATGCACAGACTTTTATTTTATAAAAATGCTTGTATCATAAGGAAACACAGTCACAAACAAGCTGAGAGTCACAGAAACAAGCTCTGTGTTGGAAGAAATGCTGGGAGCGGGCCACTGTTCCTGGCTCCATGGCCTTTAAACTCAAGAGTTGGTCCTCATTAAGATTCTTATTAAGAACTTTAATATTCTTTAAGGAATTCTTTTTCTTTTTTAATATTTATTTTTATTTATTTACTTGGATGCACCAAGTCTTTATTGCGGCATGCAAGATCTAGTTTCCCCAAGCAGGAATAGAACCCATGCCTCCCGCACTGGCAGCCTGGAGTCATAGCCACTGGACCACCAGTGAAGTCTGTAAGGGGTTTCTATTCTGCTTAATATAACTTCAACGTAGAGCCCAGACTGACGTTGTCAACTACAAATTGGTACTTGTCACGGGCACTCACCATGTACCTCTACAAAGATCAAATCAGGTAATGCTGCAGTTGCTGATTTTCAACCCTCCTGATAGTAGGTCAGCTTGGAGAGAAGGAATGAGGCACTCTGTGCTCTGGGAAAAACTGAGAGAACAGGTCTTCAGATAGATAGTTTCAGGAGCTGATTTTATCAGCCCAGTTCTTGTATCTCCTCATATCTAGGAAAGCAGTTAATCCCTGCATGATGACATCAGCTCCTCCTGACTAGCAGAAGACTTTTGCAAAGATACATATTTGCTGCATGAACTCCCCCTTCACCAAATCACATACACTGACTTTCTTCTCACCCCCGCCTCTTTGGAGCAGTCTCTCAGAGCTACCTGAGGTGCTGTCTCCCAGCTGCTGGCCTCATCTGCCCCAGTAAAGTTTGACGCACAACTCTCACGTTTTGCACTTTTTTTAAGTGAACAGTGTGATTATAGGAATGCCTAAAGGGACAGCTGAAGGAAGTGTGTGTGACTGAAAGGTCCCTTAAAGACAGTCACCCTAGGGGCTTCCTACCACACACAGCACTGGTCATTAAAGAAAACCCTGCACCAGTTGATCTCTGCAGAGCCTTGGGCATCTTGAACAAAAGATTGTTCTTGGAAAATGACCAGCGATGTTCTCTCATTTCCAAATAGGAGCCCTCACGGCTGAATTTTGCAGGTGGTGCTCAGCTTCTGCTATTTTTAGCCGAGCACGCTAAGTGGAGGAAGCAGGCAGGACTGAAATTCCCCAGAGGTCCCCTCACTTCCTCAGTGACACCCTCACTCCTGGGCCAGAGACACTGCGACCGCATCCACAGATCTGCCCCAGACCCCAGACAGGCTACTGTCATGCCCAGAGAGGACAGGCTCTGGAGTTCTGGGACACAAACTTGAGTGAGAATAGCCATGGCTTGTGGAGTGGTCCTTTATTAATAAAACAATATGTGAATTAATACCCTACATTGGCTATTGTGTACGAAAGTTATAAAATATGGATTGGAAAACACAGATAAAACTCATCAGGGCTGACTGAAGTCAGGGCAAAGAGAGGAGAGGAATAGGGTGGGACTCCGGCTTCGTCTATAGTGCTTCGTATTTGTTAATAAGAAGATGATATGCATGTCAGACAAACAGGTAAATTACTAATTCCTGATGCTGGGGAACTTCCCTGGCGCTCCAGTGGTTGGAACTCAGCTCTCTCACTGATGAAAGCCTGAATTAGTGAACTAAGATCCTGCAAGCCGGGCTTCGAGGTCAAAAAAGCAACCAACCAACAACAAAAAAAAACTTGGTGTTGTAAATGGGAATATTTGCTAAATTTTTCTCCATATCTTTCAATATGTTTAGCTCAAAAAACTAGTAGAAAATTAAATGTGTTCAGATTTTGTTTTTTTGGTTTTGGGGTGTTTTTTTTTTTTTTGGCTGCAACATCAGTTATCAAACCTGGGCCCAAGGCAGGGAAACCCTGAAGTCCTAACCACTGGACCTCCAGGGAATTCTGCACCCACCACCGCCCCCCGAGGATGTTGTGCAGAATACTGCAAAAAATGGAAATGCTCCTTCAGGCATCATAATTTAGCTTTTTCTCACAGCAAGACTCCAGTAGTCATGTATGGATGTAAGAGCTGAACCATTAAAAAGGCCGAGCACTGAAAAATTGATGCTTTCAAACTGTGGTGCTGGAGAAGACTCTTGAGAGTCCCTTGGACTGCAAGATCAAACCAGTCAATCCAAAGGAAATCAACCCTGCATATTCACTGGAAGGACTGATGCTGAAGCTGAAGCTCCAATCCTTTGGCCACCTGATGCTGGAAAGATAGAAGGCAGGAAGAGGAGGGGACGACAGAGGATGAGATGGTTGGATGGCATCACTGACTCAACAGACACGTGTTTGAGCAAGCTCTGGGAGATGGTGAAGGACAGGGAACCCTGGCATGCTGCAGCCCATGGGGTCACAAAGAGTCGGACACAACTGACAACCTGAACAAAAGCAATAACACAGCAAGACAAGATCTAGAGTTTCGTCCTTCCTGTTCTGCTCCTGGTGTAGCAAAGGGAAGAACGGAGAGCCATCTTTCATCCTTCAGCCACCTTGGCCGTCAGAAAATACCTAGTCACTGGGTTCTGGAAGGGGGTCCTGAATGTGGATGCAGGCTCAGCCTGGGATGAGGGAACACGTTTGAGAATCTTCTTCCCTGTTGATGATGGCCCCACCGCTTCACCCAGTCATTTCTTTAGCTAGCATCTTTCAACCCACTTCTCAGCCTAGAGCTCACGTGGTCCTGCTCAGGAAGGGGGAAATACACACACACATGCTTACACAGGTAGATGTGGGGGGTCAGCTTGGTCTTGACCTCAAATGTCTGTCTAACTGTGGGTCACGGCCAAAATGTGTGAGTGCTGCTATCCTAAGCAACACAAAAATAACATGATCAAGCCAGAAATCTTCATGTCATTCATTTTCTTTTCTAAATGTCTGAAAAATTCCCTCCCTCACTGTCTCCATCTCGGCAAATGACACCAGCATCCAATTCAAGTGCTTCATCCAAAGACCAGGGGGGGGCTGTCTTCTCTTACCCTCTACATCCCAGCCACCGGCTACAGAACAGATGATACATAATATTTGCACTCAAGCAACGGTTTGTAAAGCTTGTGATCTGGACACAGACATGCACATCCACACACATAATATGCACACTGCACTGCAATATAAATGTGTTTCTTCCTTTCTCTTAAAAAGGAAGGACTGTTCAAAGATGCGATTTTTATATTTTAACCCTCTTTAAGGTGGTTGGGAGCAAACATTCAGCGCTCCAAGATTCCTTCTCTCCTCTTTTGTATTGTTAAATGCTTGGTATCCCCTTCATCTGTTGCCTTTCCTTTTCCACTGCTAGGAAACATGCTCTCTTTAAGAGACACAGAGGTATAGAACGGACTTTTGGCTTCTGAGGGAGAGGGAGAGGGTGGGATGATCTGGGAGAATGGCAACGAAACATGTGTACAATCATATAAGAAATGAAGCGCCAGTCTATGTTCAATACAGGATACAGGATGCTTGGGGCTGGTGTCCGGGATGATCCGGGGAGATGGAGGGGGGAAGGGAGGTGGGAGGGGGCTTCGGCGTGGGGAGATTGTGTGCACCTGTGGCTGATTCATGTCAATGTATGGCGAGGCCAATACAGTACTGTAAAATAGAATAAAGTATTAAATATATATTAAAAAAAAAAGAATTGATGCAAAGTAGGAGGAAAGAGAGAGTGTAGAAAGTAGGGTGCGTTTGTGGGCTTACCTGATAGCTCAGTGGTAAAGAATCCGCCCACCAATGCAGGAGACTCAGGTTCAATCCTTGGTCGGGAAGATCCCCTGGAGAAGGGAATGGCGACCCATTCCAGTATTCAGGCCTGGAGAATCCCATGGACAGAAGAGTCCGGCAGGCTACAGTCCATAGGGTGGCAAAGAATTGGACACGACTTAGCCACCAAACAACAGCAACGCTGCATCTTCAGTCTGCTGTGTCCCTGTTGATAGTGTGAAGACCAGCTAGACGTCTTCTCTGTCCTCTGGACTCCCCAGCGCCACTTCCCACTTTTGACCTTGTGCTGTGGGTATGGAACACATGTCTTATCCTAATTATTTATACTCTGGTTGGGGAAGGTTCCTTCTATATTTTACCTGTGTTTTCCCCCCAACCCTTCCTCACCACCAGAGAGCCTAGGGAACTCTTCTACACCATTTGGAGGAAATGTAAGTTGGTGCAGCTGTTGTGGAGAACAATATGGAGTTCCTTAGAAAGCTAAAAATAAAGGTGCCATGTGGTCCTGCAATATACCCTGATGAAACTGTAAGTCAAAAAGACACACACACCCCTATGTTCATGGCATCACTATTTACATTAGCCAAGACGTGGAAGCAACTTCAGTGCCCATGGACAGATGAATGGATAAAGAAGATGTGGTACATGCAGATAATGGAATATTACCCAGCCATAAAAATGAAATAATGTCACTGACAGAAACATGGATGCAATTAGAGATTATCATATTAAGTGAAGTAAGTCAGAAAGACAAATGCCATATGCTTTCACTTGTATATGGAATCTAAAATATGACACAAAATGAAAAATGAACCTGTCTGTGAAACAGAAATAGAATCATGGACCAGAGGAAGGAAGAAAACAGACTAGTTGCCAAGGGGGAGCAGGTTGGGGGAGAAAAGGAGTGGGAGTTTAGGGTTAGCAGATGTAAACGCCTGTATACAGAATGGATAACCAACCAGGTCCTACTGTATAGCACCAGCAACTATATATTCAGTGTCCTATGATAAATCGTAATGGAAAAGAATATTTTAAAATGTATATGTATGTATAACTGAATCATTTGCTGTCCAGTGAAATTAACACAGCATTGTAAATCAACTATACTTCAATATAAATAAATAAATAATAATGAATCTTTTTGAGTAACTGCCTAATTCTAACCGCCTGCCTTCCTTCCTCTGGTCCTTCCTTCTTTCTATGCCTCTGTCCCTTTCTCCTTTCCGCCTTCCTTTCTTCCTTAACAAGCTGAAAAACTGTGCTTTAGAAATTCTGTTTCCAGCTGGAATCAAAATGGGCAGGGCCTTTGGTGCCAAGAGCATCCCCCCATGGCACCTGCCCTTGTTTGTCCAGTAAACAGGCCTGCAGAGAACAAAAGGTACGGCAAGCACAGACAAGCCTAAGAGAGACAGTGGGGACCTCCCAGGTGATGCCACTCTTCCAGGGCAAGGGGAGAGGGTTCAGTCCCTGGTCCAGCAACTAAGATCCCACATGCTGTGAGGCACGGCCAAAAATTTTAAAAAATAAAATAGACAACTCTTATCAACCTGGGCACAAGCAGAGTTTGTCAAGTGTCTTTGCCGATGTGAAGAAACAAATCCCTTTATCTCATCCCTGTGGGGAAATGTCTCCTCCAGTCAGTTTTGAGTGACTCTGACCTCTATGGTTACCTCCAACACTCGCTCTCTGACGTGGGCAAGGGCAGCGTAAGGCTCGCCTTGGCATCAAGAAGCAACGTGACCTGCAGGCGGAGGTCACTGGTACACCTTGACACTCCAGTGCTTTCTGTTAGGGAGTTCAGCTGGACTGCCATGGAATCTAATACTTGTGGGAAGAAAGTCAGTGAAAATAAGGTGAAAAGGCATCACCTCACACTAAGCAATATCCATTCCCTACAGGGAGATACAGCTCAGATAGAGCCAGAGAGACCATATGGAGACACATCGCTTTTATTTGCCGGATAATGGAGCATAGGGCAGTGATTACAGCTTCTTTATGTCTCATGTGACTCCAAGCACAACCACCAGCAATCAGCAAATAATTTTTAATAACAATAATAATGTTAGAGCTGAGAGCCATAAATCCTCTAACATTGCCATTAAAAGTAGCCTGTAAACCATTTCTTGCAATTGCTTTCCAGCCAGTTCCAAACATGATTCTATTAAACCATTAAATAAAACAGAACAGACTGTCATAAAGTGAGAGTGAGGATTATGTCAAAGAAGGTTAGAGGCTAAATTGATAGTATCTAGATTTTCTTGAGGAAGCAAGTAATAAAACTTTACTAACCCTTAAGTTACATAAAATATTCTCTGGCTGGAATCACATTTTGTCCCAAAGTACTTCTTTATCTCAAGGGGGTGATAAGATAATATGAAATATTTTAACAAGGGAAAGATTGAAAATAATCGAGGAGAACTAAAGTGAACTTCACCCACCAAAAAATAACAAAACACTTCACAATTATAGAATTTCAGGCAGAACAGCAGGGTTTGTCCTGTCTGAATATACCATAAGCTCACAGATGAAGCCAAGGTCATTGGTATTTAGAACTTTTAATTTTTCATATAATAAATATAACTTATTTAAAAGATGTGATTTGGACCAGAAGCTAACTTCTTGAAAAAAAACAAGTTTTTTATATTGTCTTCCATTATTTAATCAGAAGAGCTTTGAATACACTGAAAGAATCCATAAAATTCTAACGTTAGTAGCTTTTACAAATTGTTTATTAAATTAATTATTTTAAATTTATTTTTTAACTGAAGAATAGCTGATTTAATGATATTTAAATGACTCTTAAATGATTATTTGAAGATGGACTCAAGAGGGAAAAAACTGATATAGGAAAAGCATATATGTAAATGCAAACAACGAAAAATGGGAAATAGGAATACAATGGGAAAATGAGCTGGAAATCTTAGTGTATTTCAGAATCCGGTGCAGCATAGAATTGCATGCTAATCTTCAACCCAATGGAACTATGTTTCAGGTTCCTGTTATCAGAACAGGAGAAGCAATCCATGGAATCCTCCAGGCCAGAATACTAGAGTGGGTAGCCTATTCCTTCTCCAGGGAATCTTCCCAACCCAGGGATGGAACCCAGTTCTCCCACATTGCAGGTAGATTCTTTACAAGCTGAGCCACAAGGAAGCCCAAGAATACTGGAGTGGGTAGCCTATCCCTTCTCCAGGGGAATCTTTCCAACCCAGGAATAAAACCGGGGTCTCCTGCATTGCAGGCGGATTCTTTACCAACTGAGCTGCCAGGGAAGCCCAGGAAAAACAATAGGAAAAGTTAACCTCTGGCACATTCCCAAATGAACTCACTGTTAGCACAGACTTGCCAAAAATAAGATTTGTTGTTTGTGGAGTTTCATTGAATAAAAATTCCTGTCTTTACTTAAGAATATCCCATATACTTCTGGTGATAACATTAAAAAAGAAGTCTTCTGAGTTATTAATGCCTGTGGTCATCAGTAGTAATATTTAAGGGCTTGTCAATCCACAATTTGATGGATTTCCTAAAAAGGGCATTTAGTTTTTACAAGTTGTGTGAACACTTCTATAATTTCCCATACTATAAAATAATTTGCAATGTGTATTAAAGCTCATAGGGGTTGGCTGGGGTTTTGTTTTTTGTTTTGGTAGAATAATTTTGGCCCAACTTTCAGAATTTCAGGATCTTAAGAGCTCTTTCAGATATAGGAAGGCTTTCAGTTATCTGTATTAATCTTATACGATTAATTTTCATCTTAATAGGAAGTCTTATTTTTTAGCTAGAGTTAATTAACTTGAAACCTAGTTACCCAGTAGAATTTAAAATCTGGCAAACCATGAACACCAGTCCTCAGGTTAGAAATTTAATGATAAAATGTGCTCAGTTGCTAAGTCATATCCAACTCTTTTCAATCCCATGGTCTGTGGCCCCCCAGGTTCTTCAGTCCATGAGATTTCCCAGGCAAGAATACTGGAGTGGGTTGCTATTTCCTTCTCCAGGGGATCTTCCCAACACAGGGATCCAATCCACGTCTCCTGCTTTGCAGGAGGATTCTTTACCACTGAGCCACAAGGGAAGCCCAATTATAAAATACCTGGCATCTAAAAGGCACTCAAGGAATGTCTGTAGATGCAGTGAATGAGGCAAAGGAATACCTCCCCGCTGGTCAAAGGGTGACGAGGTCTGAACTGCATCCAAAGAATGCTGCATAAGAAAATACCTAAGAATCTTCAGATTCACATTTCATTATCAGCTACAAGTGACATCAACTTCCACAGAAGGCAAAAACAATAACAACAACAACCAGACAAGATTCCAGTAAAGCTATTCATACCCTGTATGATGGGGGTTACAGGGCATTTAGCCCAGAGTGAGAAGATGAGCTGCCCTCAAGATGGGAAGGCAGTAAGAGCCCTTGTTATTATAAGACTTTCTTGCTCTGTCTCCAGCGCCAAGAAACAGGAGCAGCAAGGTGAGAAATACGGCTTCATATCGAAAACAAATGTCCTCCTCTCCAAAAGCTCCGAGGCGTCCTCAAAGAAAACGAATCAATAGTTAAGAGTCCAGTCAATCACAAGCTCTGAGACTGATGAAAACTCAACACCAAGATTCTCCTCAGTAAAGAAACCAAAGCTTGGGACCTCCTTGGTGGTCCAGAGGCTAAGACTCTGCACTCCCAATCAAGGGATCCCAAGCTCGATCCTTGGTCAGGGAACTAGATCCCACATGCCTCAACTAAAGATCCCACATGCCCCAACTAAAGATCCCACATGACCCAGTGAAGACGGAAAATCCTGAGTGCCGCAACTAAGACCTGGCTCAGCCAGATAAATAATTTTTTTAAAAAACGATGGAGCTTATGGTAGTTATTTCAGGGAAAACAAGTGCCTGTACTGCTCCCAGTCCACACAGTGGGAGACTTGCATTGGTCTTCAGGGCAATATCTACTATGCCGCCTGCATTCAGTCAACCTTGGCAAGACACTGCTTGCCAAGAGGCAACAATTCCAGGCTCAGTCCATAGCTTCAGTGTCCTCGAGCTCACAGCTATTCATACTACGTCAGACAGTTGTTATGAGAATCGGTATTCATCAATGCATGGTAAGTCAATTTCAAACTACAAAAATCCATAAAACACATCAAAATAAGTATAGTGCATGCAACTATTCCACAGTCTAAGAAAAAGAAGTCGACATATATATATGTGTGTATATATATATATATATATACACAAGTGTACAGAGTGATAATGCTGGTAAATGTAAAGTATGTTTTTAAATATTTATTTATTTGGCTGCACCAGGTCATGGCAAGTGGTATCTAGTTCCCTGATCAGGGATCAAACCTGGGGCCCCTGCATTGGGAGCACAGAGTCTTGGCCACTAGGCCATCAGGGAAGTCCTGTGAAGTATTTTAATATGTGATCAACAGGTCCTCTCCTATCACTGAGGTTGTTTTACAGAAACAGCAGTGTCTACACTCAGTTGCATCAAGTACACAGTCATGCCCCTTCTGCCCAAAAGCCCCACCCAGACAGAACCTTGAGATGGGAAAATGAGGAGGCAGGATATACCATGGAGGCTATTTTATAGAAAAAATATGTTAAGTATCATACTAAGTGAAGTAAGTTAAAAACAAGTATTATATGATATCACTCATATGTGGGATATAAAAAATAATATAAATAAGTCTATAAACAAAACAGAAATAGACCCACAGACATAGAAAACAAATGTATGGCTACCAAAGGGAAGAGAAGGGGAGAGATAAATTAGGGATATGGGACTAACAGATACAAACCACTACACACGAACTAGATTAACAACAAGAACCCAGTACACAGCATAGGGAACTCCACTCAGTATCTTGTAATCACTTAAAATGGTAAAGAATCTGAAAAAGATTTTATATGTGTGTGTGTGTGTGTCTGAATCACTTTCAGCTGAATACCTGAAATTAACAGTATCATAAATCAAGTTTGTATGTATATGTCTTGAGTGCTCAGTCGTGTCTGACTCTCTGCGACTGCATGGACCACAGCCCTCCAGGCCCCTCTGTCCACGGGATTCTCTAGGCAAGAACACTGGTGTGGGTTTTCATGCTCTCCTCCAGGGGATCTTCCTGACCCAGGGATCAAACCTTGATCTCTTGCATCTCCTGCATTGGCAGGTGGATTCTTTACCACTGCACCACCTGGGAAGCCCATGTAAATTAATTATAGATAAATTTAACAAAAGGAAAAAATATGTTACAACAAAACTCACAACATATGTGTCATCTATACAAAAGGAACAGATACTGATGTTCTTTTTTAATGAATAAAAATATTGAGAAAAAGAATGCTTGGAAGAGCTCTTAAGAGAATATCCATTCATTCTGTCCCTCAACCTTCTAGCAGGAAAAGAACTAAAGCTATGTTCTCAGATTTAACAAGTCAAAAAAAAAAAAAAAAAGAGGCAACTCCATAGACAGAAAACAGAGGTTAAAAGTCTATGTTATGAAATTTCCCACCTTGAGCATTTCTAAGTGTACAGTCCAGGGGTATCAAGTACGTTCACATTGCTGTGTAACCCTCGCCACCATCCGTCTCCAGAACTTTTCATCTGGTAACTTTTTCATTTAATATTTATTTTATTTATTAGGCTTCCCTGGTGGCTTAGATGGTCAAGAATCTGCCCATAATGCAGGAGACCTGGTTCACTCCCTGGGTTGAGAAGTTCCCCTGGAGAAGGGAATGGTTACCCACTCCAGTATTTTTGCCTGAAGAATTCCATGGACAGAGGAGCCTGGCAGGCTACAGTCCCTGAGGCTGCAAAGATTTTTTAATTTATTACTTATTTCTTTGGCTGTGCTGGGATAATCAGTTTGGGGATCCTCGATCTTCACTGCAGCATGTAAACTTTTAGTTGCAGCGTGTGGGATCTAGTTCCCTGACCAGGGATGGACCCGGGGCTCCCTGCACTGGAAGCTTAGAGTGTTAGCACTGGACTGCCGGGGAGGTTCCTCATCTTGTAAAACTGAAACTCTGTGCCCATTAAACACTACCTTCTCATTCTCCCTCCCCATACCTCTGCTAACTAACCATCATCTACTTTCTATCTCTACATATCTGACTACTCCACATACCTCATTGTTAGATATATCTTACCACAATAAAAAAAAAAAAGTTTTAAGGAAAAAATAAGACACTTTCCCCTCCTTTCTATATCAATTGTCCTGTCCTAGCTAGGCCACTGTCTTGTCTTATATAGATAATAGCAGGGACTCCATGACTAGTCTGCATCCCTGTCATGAATCTGACCTGGGACCCACTCACCTCTCCGCTTCCATTCCTAAACTGTCAAGAATTTTCAAATTAATTTCCGCCCAATCAAATGGGCAGATGGCTCAGTGGTAAAGAATCTGCCTGCCAATGCAGGGGACGCAGGAGACACGGGTTCAATTCTTGGGCCAGGAAGACCCCTAGTAAGAGGAAATGGCAACCCACTCCAGTATTCTTGCCTGGAAAATTCCATGGATGAAGAAACCTGGAGGGTTGCAGCCCTTGGGGTCTCATGGGGTCACAAAGAGTTGGACACAACTGAGTGAGTGCATGCATACAATCAAATACAAAATGCTTAGACTGCCTCAAGGCTAATAGAGGGTGAACCACCAGCTTCCCAACTTGCTAAGATGCTGCTCCTCAGAAAGACACAGAGAGACAAGAAAAACACAGAGATCACACAGCAAAGCCTAAGAGACCTTTCTGCTAAATGCAGCCTTTGATTGTAAAACATACTGGTAGCAGTATCCACTCAGCTCTTGGCACTGTGGAGAGCCAAAAAGTAAGCTACTGTATCCCCATTCTGATCAAAGAGTTACGTGGAAGTCTGACTAGTTTTGGCAAGCTAGATTGATCTAAGCTAGTCTAAACCAAAGTTGGGCATCACTGCCCGGACCCGCCCCCATTCAATGACAACATCTACCATTACTGATGCACCCACTGCATCTTGGGCAGTGAGCATCCTCTCAAGCAGCACCCCCAACAGTAAGTGTTGGAAGAAAGGGCTCCCCATGCACCCCAGCCGACAGGGACTATGCCTCCCAGCTCACTAGGAGGGCTGGGCCCAGAAGCAGGAGGCAGACAGCCTTCTCACTGCACTGTGGGCAGCTTCCTGGACTGGTCCAGCAGCCGGAAAACAGTTTTCCTTCTGTCAGAAGAAAGCTGCATAGGCCCCCAGAAACTGTTGTGGAAGACAGTGCAGTTTGGTTCTCCATCAGAAATCTGACACGTGCCTCAAGGAAAGGGGTAAGGAGAGTCCAGTCACCTGCTGCTGACCATCTCCTACTTCACAGAGAGCAGAATCTGTACATCCTAGAAGAGATTTTGCAGCTTTTAAAGGAAAAAGAGCATCATTCTGAGGACTCTAGGGGGAAAAAAAAAGAAAACACTGTTGCCAAAATTTAAGAGCAAAACAGTTTATAAAATAGCTGAAGGATCTGGGGCTTCCTTGGTGGTTCAGTGGTTAGAAAGCCGCTTGCCAATGCAGGAGACAAAGGTTCGATCCCTGGCCCAGGAAGATCCCACATGGAGGGGAGCAGCAGAGCAAATAAGCCCACGTACCACAACTACTGTGGAGGGAGAGCCGGGGAACTGCAGCTACTGAGCCCGTGTAGCTCAACTCCTGAAACCTTCATGCCCTAGAAGCTGCGCTTCACAGCAAGCCACTACCGCGAGGAGCCTGCTCACTGAAACTAGAGATCAGTTCCTCCTTGCAGCAACTAGAGAAAAGCCCACACAGCAGTGAAGACCCAGCATGGTCATAGGTAAATGAATAAACAAAATTTTTCAAAAAAAAAAAAATCTGGAGTAATGAACCAGGAGTCAGGGAGTTATGCTGAGAGAAAGTCCCAGAGATTTGCAAAAGGTTCTCTGGAGACCTTGGCAAAGTGCTGATTTCTGCCTGAATCTAGGGGAAAACCACCAGAAAAGAGCAGGTGAATAAACCTAAAAAATCAGAAGTACTGATACATGTAATGTGCTAAGTCCCTTCAGTCATGTCTGACTCTTTGCAACCCCATGGACCGTAGACTACTAGGCTCCTCTGTCCATGGGATTTTCTAGGCAAGAATACTGGAGTGGGTTGCCATTTCCTTCTCCAGAGGATCTTCCAGGCCCAGGGATCAAACCCACATCTCTTATGTCTCCTGTATTAGCAGGCAGGTTCTTTACCTCAAGTGCCACCTGGGAAGCCACAGCTGATCCATGGGTGGGCCTCAAAAACATTATGGTTAGTGAAAGAAGCCAGGCAGGAAAGACTGGATATTACATGATTCCATTACATGAAGTGTCCAGAAAGAGCAATGCTGCTGATACAGAAAGCAGATGAAGGATTGCCTGGGGCTGGAGGTGGGGAGGAGGGCTAACTGCAAACAGCCATGAGTTACTGGGACATCCCTGGTGGTCCAGTGGTTGAGAATCCAACCACCAATGCACGGAACACAGGTATGATCCCTTGTCGGAGAAGACCCCATACGCCACAGCCCACATGCCACAACCACTAAGCCTGGGAAGCCTGGAGTCCTGGTGCCACAATGAGAGAGCCCATGCACCCCAACAAAAAGATCCCACACGACGCAGTGAAGATCCCATGTGCCACGGCTAAGACCCCACGCAGCCAAATAAATATTAGAAACGAAAAGCAGCCGTGAGGTATGAAATGCCATGATAGAAATGTGTTAAAGCGGATTGTGGTGATGGTTGCACAACTCAGTACCTTTCCTGAAAATCACTGAATTGTCCACCTAACCATGGATGGATTTGATGATACTTAAATTCATAGTTCAATAAAGCTGTTCAAGATTCCCAGGTGGTGCAGTGGTAAAGAATTCACCTGCCAATGCAGGAGATATGGGTTCTGAAGACCCCCTGGAAGAAAAAATGACAACCCACTTCAGTATTCTTGCCTGGGAAATCTCATGGACAGAGGAGCCTGGCACGCTACAGTCCACGGAGTCACAAAGGGTTGACCACAACTGAGCAACTAAGCATACTGACACACAAACACACACAAAGCTGTTCAAAACAAAACAAAACCACACCCTAGACCAGAAGAATAAAATAAATAAACAAAAAACCTTATCTAGAAGTGAAGATAAACTGAAAGACTACTCCAAGCAAACTACAAAGGTAAATGAAAATAAAATAATTATTAATTAATGCCTAGAAAAGAAAAAGATTAATATAAAAATTTTAGGAGCTATTAAAGAAGTCATAAAAAGAGCTTTCATTAAAAATTTATCTTAAAAAAAGAAAAGAAAATAGAAATTCTAAAAGAGATGTATAAAAATAAACTGAGGCTTATTGAAATTTTTGATCTTGAGCAAAAATGGATTCAACCCAGGCAGCATCTAATTTAGCAGATGGAAAGGAGCTCTCAGGTGCTACACAGAATGGAAGACTTTTTTTTTTTTAATGAAGAACGATTGCATTACAATATTAGTTTCAGACGTACAACACAGTCATTCGATATTTTTATACCTATAAAATGATCACCAAGATAAGTCCAGCTACCATCTGTTACCCATACATTTGCAATATTATTACAATATTATTGACAATGTTTCCCATTCTATATATTACATACCTGTGACTTGCTTATTTTATAACTGGAAGCTTGTACTTCTTAATCTCCCTCACTTACTTCATGCATCCCTCAAGCTTTCCCTTGGCAATCACCAGTTTGTTTTCTGTATCTACGAATATTCTTCTATTTTATTATCTTTGTTCATTTGCTTTTATTTTTAGATTCTACCTATAAGGGAAATCATACAGTATTTGTCTTTATCTGACTTACTTCACTTTGCACAATGCCATCCATGTTGTTTCAAATAGCAAGATTCCATTCTTTATTATGGCAGGCCAATAAAATGAAAGATTTTTGTAGCCAGAGGGAAGCAGGAATAAGGAAGCTGTACTAGGCAAAAAAGTGGGTTGGTGATTGTAAAGTCACTTTCCTTTAGGGGACTATAGTGGTCTATCAGGCAGGTTGCCTGACAGCATTGATCAGGTCATTTCAGATTGACTGGTTTAAGATTCCTGCAGTTCCCTGGTGGTCCAATGGTCAGGACTCTGCCCTTGCACTGTGGAGGGCCTGGGGTTCAGTCCCTGGTCAGGGAACAAAGATCCCAAAGCCACGCAGTGCAGCTAAAAAAACAAAAAAGTCAATTCCATTTCTGGGAGAGGATGAAATTGTAATTAAGATTCTTTAGTATTTATGAGGTGTAGCATAACTGACTCCATTTTGGCCCTGTTGCATTGTATTTTAACAGAAGTATAAAAATAAAGATGCAGGATTTGTTTTTAACTTAAAAGAAAACAGAGGAAATACCCCTAAATGTTAAGAGTGATATTCTCTCTTTAATTATAAGTGGTTTTTATTTTCTCTTTTCTTTTCTGAATTTCCTATATGACACAATTTTGATTATAAAATTCGATTATATGTGAACATGTTTATAAGTAATGAATTGGAAAATTTAAGTGAAATTGATGAACTTGCAGAAATATAAATTACCCAGGACTTTACAGGTGGTCCAGTGGTTAAGACTCCAAGCTTCCATTGAAGGGGAATTGGTTTTGATCCTTGGTTGGGGAAGTTTCTCAAGCTGCGGTGTGGGCTCCTCCCAGAAAAATTACCCAGATTGCTTTAAGAAGAAACAATAACCAGCAAGGACCTTGCATGTAGGATAGGGAATGAATTACATTCACTATTTTGTAATAACCTATAAAGGAAAAAAAATCTGGAAAAGAATATATATATATATACATATACAAAACTTAATCACTTTGCCATACACTTGAAACTAACACAACACTGTAAATCAACTATACTTCAATTTAAAGAAAACAAACAGGAATTTCCTGGTGGTCCAGTGGTTAGGACTCAGCACTTTCACTGCCAGGGCCCAGGGTTCGGTCCCTGGTGGAAGAACTAAGATTCCACCAGCCATCAGGTGTGGTCCCTCTCATCACCATTCCCCCCAAAAAAACCTAGAAAAAAAAATGGACAAAGACTTTGAATAGACATTTTTCCAAAGACATACAAATGGCTAAGGGACAAATGAAAAGGTCTTCACTTTATTAATCATTGGAGAAATGCAAATCAAAACCACAACGAGGGACTTCCCTAGTGGTCCAGTGGTTAGGAATCCACCTTGCAATGCAAGGTGCGCAGGTTAGATCCCTGGTGGGAGAACTAGGATCCCACACGTGATGGAGTAAGGAAGTCCTCGAACCGTAACTTCTGAGCGGAGCAACGAAAGAATCCATGTGCCACAACGAAAGGTCCCGTGTGCCATGACTCAGCCGAATAAATACTTATTTTTTTCTTTAAGAACACACACAACGAGATACCACTGCCCATCCACTAAGATGGCTATGACCAAAACAACAAGTGCTGACGAGGATGTGAAAATATTGGAAGCCTTAAGCATCGCTGATGGAAATGTAAAACGGTGTAGCCAGTGTGGAAGACAGTTTGGTGGTTCCTCAGCAAGTTAAACATAAAACTACCACAGGACCCTGAGGGCCATTCCTCAGTTAACATACCCAAAATAACTCAAACAGGTGCTCAAATGAAAACTTACCCACAAACACTCACAGCAGTATTGTTCACAACGGCCTGTGAAGGAACCTATAAATGTGTTGCTGCTGCTGCTGCTAAGTCGCTTCAGTCGTGTCCAACTCTGTGCGACCCCATAGACGGCAGCCCACCAGGCTCCCCCGTCCCTGGGATTGTCCAGGCAAGAACACTGGAGTGGGTTGCCATTTCCTTCTCCAATGCATGAAAGTGAAAAGTGAAAGTGAAGTCACTCACTTGTGTCCAACTCCTAGAGACCCCATGGACTGCAGCACACCAGGCTCCTCCACCCATGGGATTTTCCAGGCAAGAGTACTGGAGTGGGGTGCCATCGCCTTCTCCGACTGTGTTAAGTGAAGGAAACTAGCTACAAAGGCCTTATTGTCCATGTATATGAATTGTCCAGAAAAGACAAATCCACAGAGACAGAAAGGAGATCAGAAGTTGATAGGAGCTGGGGGGAGGGAGCAAAAGATGGATTGCCTCAATGCATTTGGGGTTTCCTTGGGGGCAGAGATGTTCTGGGCCCAGTTAGGGGTGATGGCTGCATAATACTGTGAATGTACTAAATATACTGATGGTAAATTTTATGTTATGTATATTTTACCACAATTTTTTAAAAAGCTGAGGCAGATCCTGTAGAAGCTGGAAGCTGCCAGACAAATGTACTCTGCAGAGCTGGGTGGCCAGTCCTTCCTTGAAGGGGGCTCTGAGTGGGGCCTCTGTGTCTCCCTCACCAGGTTAGTCATGGGAGTTTTTTATGAGATGATCACTGCTCTCTCTCTTCACTCCCCTTCCCTGGACCTTCTCTTTCGGGAGAAGCTGTCCTTCCCTCCGCACTGCCTCAGGGATGGGGTGACTCCAGGACCTGAGTTTTACATTTGAGTTTGGAAAAGTGAGATCCTTTGGGCATAAATATAAAAGGTTTTGGAAGGATGTGGTCAAATTCCCAGCCTCAGGGGATTAATGTTGGGTTAGAATTTAAAGAATCCTTGCTTGAGGTGGAAAAAAGATAAGGAAAAATGGTAAAATTATTTGCCCAAAGAATGGTATCTCTCAATTTTATTTGAAATAGCAATTCAATGCAGCTTCTACTTGAAACTGGCAAGGGAGGGAACTTGGATTTTTGAGAGGCAGAGGAATGAGGGAGAGACGCCAGAGAGATTCAGAGGGTCTAGAGGGGGAAGTCTGCTTCTGTAGCTGGCTTGAAACTTAACATTCAGACAATGAAGATCATGGCCTCTGGTTTCATCACCTCATGGGAAATAGATGGGGAAACAATGGAAACAGTGACAGACTTTATTTTCTTGGGCTCCAAAATCACTGTGGATGGTGACTGCAGTCATGAAATTAAAAGATACTTACTCCTTGGAAGAAAAGCTATGACAAACCTAGACAGTATATTAAAAAGCAGATATATCATTTTGCCAACAAAGATCCATCTAGTCAAAGCTACGGTTTTTCCAGTAGTCGTGTATGGATGTGAGAGTTGAACTATAAGAAAGCTGAGCCCCAAAGAATTGATGCTTTTGAACTGTGGAGCTAGAGAAGACTCTTCAGAGTCTCTTGGATTGCAAGGAGACCAAACCAGTCCATCCTAAAGGAAATCAACCCTGAATACCATTGGAAAGACTGATGCTGAAGCTGAAGCTCCAGTACTTTGGTCACCTGATGCGAAAAGCCACTCATTGGAAAAGACCCTGATGCTGGGAAAGATTGAGGGCAGGAGGAGAAGGGGATGACAGAGGATGAGATGGTTGGATGGCATCACTGGCTCAATGACATAAATCTGAGCAAACTCTGGGAGACGGTGAAGGACAGGAAAGCCTGCCACGCTGTAGTTCATGAGGTGGCAGAGTCAGACACAACTGAGCGACTGAACAACAGCGGGGAAGGAGCCTGATTGTCACCTCTGTGTCTCTGTGCAGCTGGCCTGGCACAGGAGTGAATGGCAGTCGGTAGACAGAGAAGATAGCAAAGCACCTCCAGAGTTTCCTGCCGCCCCAGGGTGGTGCAGGAGAGCAGCCAAATCCCCTTTCTACCACCCCCACCCCCATGTCCAGTGAACAGGCGGTTCTAGGTGAACTAGAATCAATCTCAAAAACAGCAGGGCCTCTCTGGTGGCCCAGTGGTTAAGAATCCACGTGCCAATACAGAAGACTCGAGCCCTGGTCCCAGAAGATTCCACTTGCTGAGGGGCACCTCAGTCTGTGCATTCTAGAGCCCAGGCTCTGCAACGAGAAGCCACCCCAATGAGAAGTCCATGCACTGCAGCTAGAGAGTAGCCTCTGCTTGCTACAACTAGAGAAAAGCCACACGCAGCAAGTAAGGCTCAGTGCAGGCAGAAGTAATAAATGAATAAATATCCAAAAGCAGAAGAGCAGCAGGAAGGGACAACACAGTGAATCCACATTCTGGGACAAAGTGGGGCATCCACACCTGGGCAGATGCCACGTGGGACCGCAGTTCACCCTAACCCGGCTCCCTCCCCACTGCACACGCCCCAGAGAAGGGAGGAGGGGGACTGAGCTGCAGTGATCCAGAGCAGCAGAGATCTTCCAGAACCAAGATTAAGTTTCCAGGCCCTGATGGAATTTCTCAAAAGAAGAAGCAGACTGACGCACAGGAAAACGAAGCTCTGTTTCTCCTGCGATACACAGCGTCCGGGACGGTGCCTGTCGCAGAGGCAGTAAAGGGTTTTCACACCAGGGCCCCAGTCCACATCCACAGCCCCATTTCCTGCCTGTTTCTGCTCCACACCAGCAACTCCAGCACACAGACCACTCCACGAGCCCTCCTGCTTTCTCAGCTCACTGGCGCCAAGTGTTTAAACGGCCATATGCCTCCCACAAAGGGGTGAGGGTCTACGTCTTTTACACCTTCGTGGCTCTTCTGTAAACCACAGAATGAAGTGGAAGTGATACCCTGTGACTTTCAAAGCTAGGTTGGAAAACTCCATGCGGCTTCTACCTGGTTCTCCAGAGGCACTCATTTTGAAGCCCTGAGCCACCAAGTTAGAAACATCTGACAGGGATAGAGGAGGATAATCAAATTATTAGCTTAGAAACCCTATTAGGAAATTATAGATAGACAAGAAACTTCATGGGGGCTTTGGGAACCCCAATAAGACTAATGATCCCTCAAGAAAGTAATGGAAAAATTCTGAAACAATGTGGGCTTGCTTGACTCACAAAGCAAAAACGAGTCGCTAGGCATCAAGTTTGGCATCAAAGCCAAACTGGCTGGCTTAACAATAAAAACAAGCTCAAGACAGGCCCCCAAACAATAAAATAATGGTGTCATAAGACCTACATCCTGCCCAGTGAGCTCAGTGAGTTAATAACTCTCAAAACATGCTCTTTGGCCCTTAAGACATGTTCTTTGCACAGTGCCCCCAAACAATAAAACAACAGTAGAGAATAAGGCCTACAACCTGCCCAGCAGCATCATCAAGTTAATGATCCCCAAAACATGCTCTGTGCACACACAAAAAAATAATCATTTATGGAAAGGCGATTTTTCAAAATGAAAGGCCCTCATTATACTGAGACCTGAAAATATTTTTCCAACGTGCTACGGCAGTCCTGGCCTGACCACACAGGGACAAGAAAACTCCCTGCCCAACTTGGGGTAGGAAATGATGCTGGAAACGCGATGTCTACTCAAGAAAGACAAAAACATCCTCTTACCCTCCCCTTCTTTCTTCGATCAGAAAGCTGGAGGGCACCAGCATCCTATTCTAGTAGATCACTTCTGCTCTGTCTCAGGGCCTCCCACTGAACTCCTTTCTGCTCTGAGACATAAAGGACCATGGCACCAGAGTTATTTGGAGCCCAGAGACACACCTATCCGTTTCACATCCTGAGTTCGGCCACCATGCTATGAGGAAGACCCCAGTACACAGAAGCCTAGGTCAGGTATCCTGCTGACAACCCCCACAAAGGTCACATCCAGTAGCCAACACCAAGCACTGGACACGGGAGTGAAGATGCTTCCAGATACTTCCAGCCCCAGCAGTGGGGTCACTGGCAGCCTTTGAGCGTTTCTGTCTAGGGAATCCATTGCACTCTTGTTGAATTCCGGATGCAGAGTGTCCGTGAGCGTAACAAAATGATCGCTTTTGGCTACTAACCTTTAGGCAGCTGATTATATAGTAGTCGTAACTGGAACATGGTTGTTGTTGTTAATCGCTCAGTCATGTCTGACTCTTTGCAACCTCATGGACTGTAGCCGGCCAGGCTCCTCTGTCCATGGGATTCTCCAGGCAAGCACAGTGGAGTGGGTTGCCACGCCTTCCTCCAGGGGATCTTCCCAACTGAGGGATCGAACCCAGGTCTCTTGTCCTGCAGGTGGATTCTTTACTGATTGAGCCACGAGGGAAGTCCAAGAATACTGGAGTGGGTAGCCTATCCCTTCTTCAGGGGATCTTACCAACCCAGGAACTGAACCCTCGTCTTGCATTGCAGGCAGATTGTTTACCAGCTGAACTACCAGGGAAGCCCATATGTAAACAGTACCATGTGTAAAATAGCTAGCTAGTGGGAAGCTGCTGTATAGTAGGAGGGAGCTCAGCTCAGTTGCTCTGTGATGACCTAGAGTGGGGAGGGGAGGGGAAAGAGGCTCTCGAGAGATGGAATACATATATATAATTATGACTGATTCACATCGTTGTATGAGACCAACACAACACTGTAAAGCAATTAACCTCCAATTTAAAACATAATTAATTAATTAATTTGCAGTCTGAGATAACCTACAGTATTTAATTTCCCTTAAACTGCCTTTTTTTTTTGTCATAGTTACAAGTTTACAAAATAAAAGAGGCCTTGCCTTTTGAGATGACACAGGGTAGGAGCCTGGAACTCACGTGAGTAAGAAAGTCTAGGTGGAGTCCTGAGTGGTTTCCTAAAGGCATTTCAGAGTGTGGTTCCTGCCAGTGAACATTCCAACTCCCCCTGCACACAGCCTCAGCTGAGCTTTGTCCAGGAGGCAGGGAAACACTTGTGAGTCACTTAGGAGCCAGATTCCATTCATGTCTATCATAGAAGTAAATTTCAGTAAGAGCTGTTGTGGGGAATGCGATAAGAGTGAACTGATACTTGAGTTAATGTTAACAGATCCATCTGCAAAGAGCCAGCAGAGATGGCTGTGAAAGAGCCTGGCAAGGGTGCAGAAGGTGAAGCTCCGTGTACACAGCAGAGTCCTTGGGCAATGGAGGCAAGGTCAACAAGGGGAGGGCGGCCTTGGGCAATGGAGGCAAGGTCAACAAGGGGAGGGCGGCCAGCTTGGCTTTCCACCTAGAGGAGGCGGGGTGGGGCAGATGTCGAAAACCGACAGCATTAGCTTGCAGTCTGAGGTGACAAGCTTTTTTTTTTCCCCTGCTGAGCTAGGTCTTAATTGCTGTATGTGGGATCTAATTTGATGACTGGGGATCAAACCCTGGCCCCCTGCATTGGGAGCACAGTTTTAGCATCTGAACCACCAGGGAAGTCCTGACAAGCATTTTTTAAGGCGGTGTTGGCTCTGCACATTGAAAACTCCATCAGCCTCTCAGATTTCCCACACCATCTTCCCGAAGTGAAACTGGCCGAGGGGTGGGGTGGGGGGGATTAGTGACTCAGCACCCTCCTCTGTCCCTCCCCCATGGGGCTGACTCAGCAGCATGAAACAAAATCTCAGACAAAACTTGTAAGAGTATCAACTAGGAGTGAGCAGATAAAGTCTAAGAATAAATGCCGTTACTCCAGATTTGGGCTACCCTTGTGGCTTAGCTGGTAAAGAATCCGACCCGCAAGGTAAAGAATCTGAGTGCAATGCGGGAGACCTGGGTTTGATCCCTGGTTTTGGAAGAATCCCCTTGGAGAAGTGAAAGGCTACCCACTCCAGTATTCTGGCCTGGAGAATTCCAAGGACTATACTCCATGGGGTTGCAAAGAGATGGATACAACTGAGCAACTTTCACTTTCACTTGTGTGGGTATGATGATAGGAATCATTCAAAGGATTGATAATCGGCGGTATTTTCAGGAAACCACTGACATTCAAAAGTTATCTAATAGTACTCTCAAGATCTGTGCGTTTCACTGCACATAAATTTTTACCTCAAAGAAATCTGTAAACAAACCTTGAACTCTAATTAATGATATGAATGGAACTGTCCCAATGTTTACAACTTTGAAATGCATTAAAAATCAAATAAATTGATGATGGTTAACTGGATAAGTATATGCTAATGCTCAAAATTCTCCAAGCCAGGCTTCAGCAATACCTGAACCGTGAACTTACAGGTGTTCAAGCTGGTTTTAGAAAAGGCAGAGGAACCAGAGATCAAATTGCCAACATCCACTGGATCATGGAAAAAGCAAGAGAGTTCCAGGAAAACATCTATTTCTGCTTTATTGACTATGCCAAAGCCTTTGACTGTGTGGATCACAATAAACTGTGGAAAATTCTGAAAGAGATGGGAATACCAGGCCACCTGACCTGCCTCTTGAGAAACCGATATGCAGGTCAGGAAGCAACAGTTAGAACTGGACATGGAACAACAGACTGGTTCCAAATAGGGAAAGAAGTATGTCAAGGCTGTATATTGTCACCCTGCTTATTTAACTTATATGTAGAGTACATCATGAGAAACGCTGGGCTGGGAGAAGCACAAGCTGGAATCAAGATTGCTGGGAGAAATATCAATAATTCCAAATAGGGAAAGAAGTATGTCAAGGCTGTATATTGTCACCCTGCTTATTTAACTTATATGTAGAGTACATCATGAGAAACGCTGGGCTGGGAGAAGCACAAGCTGGAATCAAGATTGCTGGGAGAAATATCAATAAACCTCAGATATGCAGATGACACCACCCTTATGGCAGAAAGTGAGGAGGAACTAAAAAGCCTCTTGATGAAAGTGAAAGAGGAGATTGAAAAAAGTTGGCTTAAAGGTCAACATTCAGAAAACGAAGATCATGGCATTTGGTCCCATCACATCATGGCAAATAGATTGGGAAACAGTGGAAATAGCGTCAGACTTTATTTTGGGGGGCTCCAAAATCACTGCAGATGGTGATTGCAGCCATGAAATTAAAAGACACTTACTCCTTGGAAGGAAAGTTATAACCAACCTAGATAGCATATTCAATAGCAGAGACATTACTTTGCCAACAAAGGTCCATCTAGTCAAGGCTATGGTTTTTCCAGTGGTCATGGATGGATGTGAGAGTTGGATTGTGAAGAAAGCTGAGTAACGAAGAACTGATACTTTTGAACTGTGGTGTCAGAGAAGACTCTGATGCTGGGAGGGACTGGGGGCCAGAGGAGAAGGGGATGACCTAGGATGAGATGGCTGGATGGCATCACCAACTCGATGGACACCGACTCGATGGACATGAGTTTGGGTGAACTCCGGGATGTCCATTGGTGATGGACAGGGAGGCCTGGGGTGCTGCAGTTCATGGGGTCGAAAAGAGTCAGACACGACTGAGTGACTGAACTGAACTGAACTGAAAGCACCTTTAACAAAATGTTGTCAGTTATAGAATCTAACCTGATGTTAGATATGGGTATTATGTTGATGGTCTCTGTAAAAATCCTTTCAACTTTTCTGTATGTTTGACAGTTTTCACAATGAGATATCCAGACAAAAGCACTGATATAATAATAGATAACTAACAAATTGAGAAGAAAAACTGCTAAAAATGTGTTTTGACTATGGGGAAGTATGGGGTTTTTTTTAGTTCTGACTACTTCTATGTGTTTTAACAGGTTCTAAGTCAGTAAGCTTGCATAAAATGAACTCATTGGGCTATCTGAATACAATATTATACTCTTGGGACTTCCTTGTGATCCAGTGGCTGGGACGCTGAGCTTCCAGCAGCACAGAGCACCCCGGTTTGATCCCTAGTCTGGAACTGGATCCTGCACCACAACTAAGAGTTATTAATAGAACGCTGCAACTGAAAAAGAGCCTTTGTGCTGCAATCAAGACCCGGTGCTGCCAAATAAATGAACATTTTTTAAAAATAATATTACACTTTCAGTTTCAGGCAGCATGATATCTGGTCAAGCAGACAATCTATTTGACATCTTTAAAAATGTATCAGGACAATTCAGACACAGTAAAGGAAGACAGGAAAGAAAGACATTCTGAAATAAAACTGACAGTAAGAGTAAATTAAGGACACTAAAAAGTAGATGAAATGTATTAAAAAGAGCAGTGATCAGTCAAAACAGCCATTGAGTTTCAAGTGGAACAAATGTGACCAAAACGACAAGGAGACAACTTGAGTAGCCCGTGAATGCTGGAAAGAGAAACGACTCAATAATGAAAGAGCTTTAAGAGTTAAAATTTAAGCGAAAAAAAACAACAACCTAATAGGCAAGTTAACAAAACATATGAACAGAATGTTCACAGGACAAGGAATACTAAAGGCAGCTATCTGGGATCCAGAGGGGACCTAGCCCAGGGATAAAGCTAAACCCTGCGGATGGCAGAACAGAAAGGGGGCAAAACCAGCCTTGACCTTCATCCGTGCTGAGACTGCTTGCTTCCAGACTTCTAAGTATGATAAACAACGTCCTTGCTGTCTGGGCAGCTTTTACTTAGTTCTTAGGATACTTGTGGGCTTCTCAGGTGGTGCTAGTGGTCGCAGCTAAAAAACACTCCTGATATACTGGTACTATGGTGAGGTTATTGATGAAGAATTTATCGCAGCGTTGTTCACGATGGTAAATGGTTAGATACAACCTAAGTACTGTTTGAAAGGGACTGGTTAAATAAATTATGATACATCCATGTACATGGAAACACACACCCACTCCATGATACATGGAATAAAACAGTCATTTAAAAAGATAAGGCAACACAAAAGATGATATGCTGTATGATTCCATTTACACAAATTTTAAAAACAGGTAAAATTAATCTAAGGTTCTAGAAGCGATCATAGTGGGAGATGGCACATGAGGTGGCACTAGTGGGGAAGAAGCTGCCTCCAGTGCAGGAGACACCGGTTCCATCCCTGGGTCGGGAAGATCCCCTGGAGGAGGGCATGGCAACTCACTCCAGTATTCTCGCCCGGAGAATCCCATGCACAGAGGAGCCTGGCGGGCTACAGTCCATGGGGTCGCAAACAGCCAGACACAAGTGAGCACACACGCAGCCGTAGTAGTGAGAGTGCGGAGTCCTAACCATTGAATCATCAGGGACGTCTCGAGTGTGTGTTTAGTATCTGTTTTCAGACAAACTATAAGTGCTGTGGGCACAACGATGGTGTCTGCCCTTGAACCACTCTATTTCCAGAACCTAGCCCCAGGCCCGGCACAGAGTAGGAGTCTGTAAATATTTGTTAGGTAAGTGAAATCATAAATGAGTACTGAAGAAATGCTTTTTAAATAACCGCAGAAAAATTAAAGTTACTTAGCTATCACTGTCTGAGGCAAAGTCACCTGTGGGGAAAACCTGAGGTCCTTACAGCCTAAAGCCCTTCAGGAATGCACTCTCCCTTCAGCCAGTCTCAGGTCTCATCTCAAGCCAATAGAGGGGGCAGGCCTTGCACACGTTGCTGGACTTGTACAGCTGGAGAGCAACTAAGCCTACTTAGGGAGAAAGGAGACAGCTAGTTTGAGGCTGGAGATTCAGTTAGTGAGATTCAGTCTGGCTGCGGCGCCAGAGAGCAGAGCTTGGGAAGGAACAGGGGGGTGACCCTGGAGGAAATTCATCACCAAAGGAAACCAGGGCAGAAACCGGGGTGCTCCTGACACCCCAACCAGAAACAAGGAGTAGGGGACTTCCCTGGTGGTCCAGTGTTAGGAATCCGCCTTATAACACAGGGTGCTCCGGTCTGATTCCTGGTCAGGAAACTAAGATCGCACATGTCAGGGGACGACTATGCCTGAGTGCTGCGGGACCGGGCCCTCAGGCCACAACTAGAGAGTCTGTGCGCCTCAACACAGACTTACGTGAGGAGACTAAGCCCTGGATGCAGCAAGCAAATTGATTATAATAAAATATCTTTTAAAATGAGGAGGGAGACAATGCAGACAAAGGAGTGACACAAGGACCACTGGCTGTGCTGGGGGCATTGGTTTTTGACCAGCTTGACCCAAACCTGCTGTGTAGCCTTCATCAGACCACCCAGTCTCCTTGGGCCACAGGTTCCCTGCTGCAAAATGAATGGTTTCACAAAGACAACACTTACTAAAAGTTCAGGACTTTTGAAAATGCCGACGTTCAATGACAATAGTCTCCTCAAAAGACAAAACGAAAGAAGAATTTGGACAAATTAAACCCTTTTCACCTTAAGGACTAGTTCCAAATTGGGAAAGGAGTACATCAAGACTGTATATTGTCACCCTGCTTATTTAACTCATATGCAGAGTACATCCTACGAAATGCCAGGCTGGATGAAGCACAAGCTGGAATCAAGATTGCTGGGAGAAATACCAATAACCTCAGATATGCAGATGACACCACCCTTATGGCAGAAAGTGAAAAGGAACTTAAGAGCCTCTTGATGAAGGTGAAAGGAGAATGAAAAAGCTGGCTTAAAACTCAACATTCAAAAAACTAAGATCATGGCATCCAGGCCCATCATTTCATGGCAAATAGATGGGGAAACAATGGAAATCATGATAGACTTTATTTTCTTGTGCTCCAAAATCACTTCATGGTTGCAGCCATGAAATTAAAAGACACTTGCTCCTTGGAAGAAAAGCTACGATCAATCTAAACAGTATATTAAAAAAGCAGAGACATTAATTACCTACAAAGATCTGGATTGTCAAAGCCATGATTTTTCCAGTAATTATGTATGGATGTGAGAGCTGGACCATAAAGACGGCTGAGCACCAAAGAATTGATGGTTTTGAACTGTGGTGTTAGAAAAGACTCTGGAGAGAGTACCTTGGACTGCAAAGAGAGCAAACCAGTCAACACTAAAGGAAATCAACCCTGAATATTCATTGGAAGGACTGATGCTGAAGCTGAAGCTCCAATACTTTGGTCACCTGATGCGAAGAGCTGACTCATTGGAAAAGACCCTGATGCTGGGAAAGATTGAGGGCAGGAAGAGAAGGGGACGACAGAGGATGAGATGGTTGAATGACATCACTGATTCAGTGAACATGAATTTGAGCAAACTCTGGGAGATGGTGAAGGCCAGGGAAGCCTGATATGCTAATGTCCATGAGGTCACAGAGTCAGACACGACTGAGCAACTGAATGACAACCACCACCTTAAGGATCTCTGCTAGATGCATGTAACAGTGCTCACTTTGGCTAAGTACTTATTTTTTTACTAGGCTCTCTAACCTATGTTTTAATCTGGTTCTAACTGTCCTGTAGGACTTCAGCTGTTTTCAATCACAATAGCTGATGTTTGTAGGATATACATTGTATTTAAGGATCTAGAAAGTTCTTTCAGGTTGGCCCAGACAAACATTCTTGAGTGCAGATAGGGAAACTTGTCCCAGAAGGCAGGACTGGAAAGGCTGGGGTGGGGCTGCCTGTAGGACCTGCACTTAACTCCCAGCTGTGAATGAAAAATGTCACCTGCAGCATCAGTAAATAGAAGATGCTGCAGCCCCCTCCATCCTCTCCCAGGGGCCCTGAGCGAACTCAGGGTGGAGCCCGATGGCTGCCACTGAAGTCACCACCTGCTGTGGGCCCTGAGGGGATTCAGGACGGACCAAAACAGGATCCTGGTCCTAGACAGCTAGAAAGAAAGTGAAAGTGAAGACGTGTCTAATTCTTTGCAACCCTGTGTACTACAGCCCACCAGGCTCCTCTGTCCATTGGATTCTCCAGGCAAGAATACTGGAGTGGGTTCCCATTTCCTTCTTCCAGACCCAGGAATTGAACCCAGGTCTCTCCTGCATTGCAGGCAGATGCAGGCAGACGCTTTAACCTCTGAGCCACCAGGAAGCCCCTAGACAGCTAAGGTGCATATCAAAGGGGTGATTTCAGTTATCTCAGATTTTTGCATCTTTCCATACAGAGGAAAGTGCTAAATGTATTAACTTGAGATGTCTGGTTTTCTTTAGTTAACAGCAATCTTTTGATGTTCTGCCTACCTATTTCTGTTTCAAAAACAAAAACAAAAACCCCCCAATATATCCTGACTCCTCCCTTGGCCCTTCGGACCAGACCCTCAGAGCATCTGAGAAACTGTTCCCTCAGCTTTAGTCCTCAGGTTTATCCACCAAATAAAACAGAATTCTCAACTTTTAGGTTGTGCGTTTTTTTGTTTTTGTTTTTCAGTTGACACAGCAAAAGATTTGCTATTACTTATATTTTTGTTTTTTGCCACGTAGCATGTGGGATCTTAATTCCCCGACCAGGGATCGAACCCATGTCTCCTGCAGTGGAAGTCTTAACCACTGGACCACCAGGGAAGTTCCAAGACTTGCTATTATGAGTTTCATTTTACATACTTAGTCATGTCTGACTCTTTGCGACCCCACAGATGGCAGCATGCCAGGCTTCCCTTTTCTTCACCATCACCTGGAGTTTGCTCAAACTCATGTTAATTGAGTCAGTGATGCCATCCAACCATCTCATCTTCTGTCATCCCCTTCTCCTCCTGCCCTCAATATTTCCCAGCATCAGGGTCTTTTCCAATAAGTCGGCTCTTTGCATCCAGTGGCCAAAGTATTGGAGCTTCAGTATCAGTTCTCCCAAAGAATATTCAGGGTTGACTTCCTTTAGGAATGATCTTACAGTCCAAAGGATTCTCAAGAGTCTTCTCCAACACCACAGTTCAACAGCATTGATTCTTCGGCATTTCAAATAAAGTCTGTCTTTTTCCAGTATGTCTTACCTTGAATATACTGCCAGAACACAGATTCTAAAGTTAGTCACAGATCTTGGATCACCTCGATTCACAGCAGTGTATGTACTAAAAATATTTATGTATTCCCTAGTCTTAATAGGCACAATAGCAGTCTTTCAAAAAACCATGCAGTGGGATGTCATAAAACTTGGATTGTGGCCCTAAGTCATTTCGAGGTTTCTTTCTTTCTTTTTTTTTTGGCCATGTCATGTGGCTTGTGGGAATCTTAGTTTCCCAAACAGGGAGGAAGCCTGACCCTCAGCAGTGAAAAGGCCTAGCAAAGAGGCCTAGCACACCAGACTGCCAGGGAAGTCCCCATTTCTAGTTCAGTTCTGTTTTTTGGTTGCTGAGTCAACTAGGGTCGGTTTCAAGGGTAGAACAGCAGAGCATTGCATTCCCTCTGGAGGAAGTGGGACATTATATTGATCTGAAATATCTCTCATGAGGTGGCTGCTGACTATTTTTAGCACCAGTGACCAGTTAGTTCCCCATTTAATCTTGTACCGGGCTGGAGGCTGCCGAGGCAGCAAAGGGTTTAGATCCATGTGAAGACAAGGACCCAAGGAGAAGTTTAGGGTCTCAGCTCTGTTGCAGGAAGGGGAACCCCTGCCAGGGCCCAAGAGGGGACTCTTATCTACCACTCAGAAATGAATTATGCCAGGAGACACACATGCTGGCAAAGCCAGAGACTGTACTGGAAAAGGGCGTCCTGGCGGACAGCAGGAGAGGAAGGGAACCAGGAGAGCTACTCTGCCGGTCACAGTCTCGGGTTTTATGGTGATGCGATCAGTTTCCAGGCTGTCTTTGGCCAATCATTCTGACTCTGGGTCCTTCCTGGTGACACCCAGCCAAGATGTATGCCAGCAAGAAGGACTGTTGGAAGTGGAAGGACACGTGGCATCTCCTTTTGACCTTTCCCGAACTCTTCCGGTTGGTGATGGCGTCTTAGTTCTGTGTTCCTTACCAGGCCCTCCTGTCGTAAAGTAACTCATGAAAATGGTTACTGTGGTGCCTGGCCAGTTCCAGTCAGAGGGGTTTCCCTAACAGCTCCACAGCTCGGGATCTTTGGGCCTTATCATCACAGTGATCAGGCCCCAGGTAAAGACAAATGCCAGAGGTTAAGGGCGGGGTCGTCAGAGTTAGGCTAATCAGGGCACACTCACCATGTGCTACCCGGGAGACACAGACAAATCATGTGAGCACTCTGCACCCCCGTACCCTCCTCCATAAAGGACGTAAACACAGTTTCCCTCAGAACCACTTTGGAGATGAGATTCCTGAAGGATAAACAGAAGCTGGTCACAACTGTGTATTTGGCACCTAGTTCTCTGCTTGACTCCAAATAAGTGCTCACTGAAAAACTGTTGAATGAATAAATACATGAAGGATGAACGTGAAATGCTTGACAAAGAGCCTGCCTCATGGTAAATACTAAAAGAAAACAGGTGAACTGAATGGTTTACATAAAGGGTTTGGGACACAGAACAACATGGGCCTGATCTGTATAAGGCCTCACCTGGCACGGACTTCCCTGGTGGCTCAGACGATAAAGCGTCTGTCTACAATGTGGGAAACCCGGGTTCAGTCCCTGGGTTGGGCAATCCACTCCAGTACTATTGCCTGGAAAATGCCATGGACAGAGGAGCCTGGTAGGCTACAGTCCATGGGGTCGCAAAGAGTCGGACACGACTGAGCAACTTCACTTTCACTTCACCTGGAAGAAGAAATCTAAATGCAGGTGAACTGATTGATAGTTACTGTGTCCTCTTCTCAGTAAAGGAGCCAGCCTGGGAAAGCTAGGGGAGTAAAAATGTACAAAAAGGAGCACTATTCTGTTAGATTCAACAGTGTGTGTGTGTGTACTAAGTCACTTCAGTCATGTCCGATTCTTTGCAACTCCATGAACTATATCCGCCAGGCTCCTCTGTCCATGTCCTCCTCCAGGGGATCTTCCCAACCCAGGGATCGAACCCACTATCTCTATGTCTCCTCCATTGGCAGTTGGGTTCTTTACCAAGAGCACCATCTGGGAATTAAAGGAGAACAGAAACCATTTCCCCCAACATCCAGCTGGGGCCCTGAGGACTGAAGCCACCTGACCCCCACATCTCCTTTAGAGGCTGTGTTGATTTCACTTTAGAATTCTACCACCCTCATTACCATGACTTTGCCATTCCAAAAGACTCTGCCCAGACAAAAGGCTAGATTGTTCAGAACAAGAGGTTGGCTTGTTGTTCTGGAAAGATTCATGCTCTTCAGTGGAAGCCATCAACAGATACTTTGTCCCTTAGGATTCTTCAAATCCCTCAAATTCCTCACCAGTCCTGGATAGTTGCCTCCCGATCCTTATCCAGTCCTGATGAAGGGCATAAACTGAACTCAGTCTAATCCCTTTCCACCTTACCTTCCCCTTGGGGCCATTGCCCAGGCACCATGCAGGTAGTGTGCAGCAAGTGACTGTCAAACACAAATCGGCATCTGCCTCGATAAGGACTAAATCACGTGCTGCTGCACTGCTGATTTCCAGACTCCCACCCCCACCCTCCCTGAAAGAGATGAGGCACTCTGTGCTCCGGGGGAAACAGGTCTTAGGTAGTTAGATACTTTCAGGAGCCAACTTTATGAGCCCGATTCTTGTCTTTCCTCATATCTGGAAAAGCACTAAAATCCTTCACGGTGACGACCGCTCCTCGTGACTAGCAGAAACCTTCTGTGAAAAATATGTGCTTGACTGCATGCACTGCCCCTTCACCAGAATCACGTCCCCATTGATCCCCCCCCCACCTCCCGCCACCGCTTTGGAGCAGTCTCTCAGACCTCTCTGAGGCGCTCTCTCCCGGGCTACAGTCCTCAATCTGTGCCCAAGAAAACTTAACCTGGGACTCTCACATTGTGCATTTTTTTAAAAAGTGGGCACACTAACCTCAGCTTGGTCTTTTCAGTGGGGCTTTAGGCACAGTTGCATTGATAAACAGAGTCACAGAATGTCAAGAGTAGAAAAGCAGGCTTAAGGCACCTGGTCCACCAAGGACGGGCCCTGCTAGCAGATTCCTACAAAGAGTCATCAAGGCTCTGCTCTGAGACTCCTGTGCTAAGAACCCCTCTTTCTGTGGGGCCTATGCTGTCTCTGCCTGGTCCTCTCCCCATGTCTCCCACAAATCATATTCACCCCAAGACTGGCTTCTCTTCCAAGAACCATCTGACAAGGAAACCATCAGCACTGAGTCCTTATCAGCTCCCTCTGAAGGCAGTTGCCCCTCAAAGTAGGATCTAAAATATCAGAGGCCTGCTCAAAAATCTCTTCTCTCCTCTCTCAAGTAGGATCAGAAATTCTTACCATTCCCGTTTACAAATAGAGATTCTGTATCTGACAAAGCCAGAAAAAAGATAATATAACTGTTCCCTCCATTTTGTCTGTCCGGGAATGGAAATAGCTGTATAGGACGCACAGAAGGGGGCTTCCTTGGTGGCTTAGCTGGTAAAGAATCTGCCTGCAATGCAGGACACCCTGGTTCAATTCCTGGGTTGGGAAGATCCTCTGGAGGATGGCATGGCAACTCACCCACTCCAGTATTTTTGCCTGGAGAATCCCCATGGACAAGGAGCCTGGTGGGCTACAGTCCACGGGGTCTTAAGGAGTTGGACACGACGACACAGCACTTTCTTCAAAGGTAAAAAGTGAAAGTGTTTAGTCACTCAGGCATGCCCAACTCTTTGCAACCCTCGTGGACTGTAGCTCGCCAGACTCCTTGTCCATGGGGATTCTCCAGGCAAGAATACTGGAGTGGGTAACCATTCTCTTCTCCAGGGGATCTTCCCAACCCAGAGACTGAACCTGGGTCTCCTGCATTGCAGGCAGATTCCTTAAATTTAAAAAAAAAATTATTTCTGGGTCACATGGCAAGTGGGATCTTTGATCTCTGACCAGGTATCGAACCCACACCCTCAGCAGTGAAAGCACAGAGTGCTAACCACTGGACCACCACGAAGTGAAAGTGAAAGTTGCTCAGTCGTGTCTGACTCTTTGTGACCCTATGGACTATACACAGTCCACGGAATTCTCCAGGCCAGAATACTGGATAGGGTAGCCGTTCCCTTCTCCTATGGATCTTTCCAACCCAGGGATTGAACCCAGGTCTCCTGCACTGTAGACGGGTTCTTTACCAGCTGAGCCACCAGGGAAGCCCAGCAAATGTTTTCTGAATGGGGAAATACATAAAACCTGTTCTATCCTTTACAAACTTCTCAGCCAAGATGAACAAAGCAGGACTTGAATCCCAGTTGCTTTGAAAATATTTTATTGTTGTTCTTTCATACAGAGGTAATGCATATCTGTTATAGACAATTTAGAAGAGATAGATAAATTTTAAAAAGGTTACCTGCTGTCTTCATCATCTGAATATTACCTCTTATCCTGCATCTTTTTATATCTTTACTGGTCATCTGTGTTTCTGCTGCTACACATTCTCTTTGCGTGCCTTGTGCTCATTTTTTCTACTAGGATATTAGTTTTCTTTCTAGTAAGTTATAAGAGCTCTTTATATATCATTAATCTGTTCCACATTTTATACAATTTCCTGAAGTTTAACTGGCAAGAGAGGTGAAAGGTCTGGATCCTATTGGAATAAAGGAAGGTATACAGCTCAGGAAATGTCCACAAGGGTGGATCTTGGGAGCATGGGGGAATTAAAACCACTAAAACCTAGGGGCAAGTAACATCAAAAAGGAAAAGCTGAGAACAAAGACTCAAGTCACAGAAGGCAAAATAAAGAGATCATGGACAGTGCAAGAGGGCTTCTAAATGGATAAACGCATCCCAAAGGACTGGGTGGAGTTCCTTTTGATTCAGCTAGATGTGATTAACTTTTCGACTTGCTCAATACTGCATGGAGGGGAGCCAAGACCACCAGGGATGGTTTGCAGTAGGAAAGGGGGAGATCCCTAAGATCTCAGCTAAAGCAGCAGAAGTTCCCCTTCCAAACAGACACAATCATGCTCTCTACATCCCTCTCACACTGTCAAAGGCTTCCTTCTTCATATTAGATCCCTCAATGCTACCCGAGGAGTGTCCTACCTGGAAGGCCTCCAAGCTTGCTGTAAGCTCACTCCACCCTCTCTGATGGAACCACTTAGTCTTTAAAAAAACAAAACAAAACACAAAAACACCTTGCTGAGTTTCAACTATCTTCAGACAATCTTGTCTATTGAATTCTGTCCTGAATCTGTTTGAATTGAAGCTTTTCGGATTCACTGATGGGACACTTGGAAGGAAAGTGATGGTTTACAAAGAAGAGTTTACAATCCTCCCTGTACCTAACAGTGAGACCTGAGCTCTGAAGGCTGCCTGCTTTTGACTTGCTCCTTTTTCCCTTCTTGCTCTGTATCCAGCCCTTTCTTTTGAGGGGTTGGGGGGTGGGGAAGGTGGTGCAGCGTAGCATGGGAGATCTTAGTTCCCTGACCAGGGATTGAAACTGTGCCTTCTGCAGTGGAGGCGTGGAGTCTTAACCAGTGGATCACCAGGGAAGTCCCTCTAGCCATTTCAGTTTCTGCTCTTGTAACCAGATAAGGTGAGGGGTCCCCTGATGTCTTTCTTGAGAGAAGAGAAGCCATTTTTGGCCTAAGCTATTTGTGATCTAGTGGGCTTCCCTGGTAGCTCAGTGGTAAACAATTAGCCTACCAATGCAGGAGACTTCTTGGATTAGATCCCGAGGTCAGGATCTCCTGGAGAAGGAAATGGCAACCCACTTCAGTATCCTTGCCTGGGAAAACCCATGGAGAGAGGAGCCTCGTAGGCTATAGTCCATGGGTTGCAAAAGAGTCAGAAACAACTTAGCCACTAAGCAACAACAATTCTGTTAACTAAGCCTGGTCACAATCCTTGCCCTTAAATGGGTCTCAACAGTATTTATCTTAAGGGAACAAAAGAACAAACAACTGTCATCAGGCAAGAAAAGTAACAGTAGGGACTTCCTTGGTTCAGGGGCTAAGACTCTGTGCTTCCAGTGCAGGGGCGCAGTTTTGATCCCTGGTTGGGGAACTAATCCCACTTGTCTCCCAGCATGGTCAGAGAAAGAAAAGTAACAGTAGCAAAGATAACAAATTAGTTGTAAACTTCCAGTTCTAGTTCATGGTAAAGGTTTGTCTGAAGAAATTTCTTGCACTGTTTTGCAGAATTTAAACTTCCGCTGGGAACTCAACCTCTGGTCAATTGGAACCAAAGGGATGATGATGTTGACCTTTTCTGACAGACACTGTGGCTTCAATCTACTGAAACTTGGACTCTGTCAACCTCTGCCCCCATTCCAACTCCTCTGCTCAAGCCCCTTCATTAGTATGTATGTTCTCTTAGCTTAAAACTTCCCCATTTTGCTTTTCCGGAAGACCGCTTTGGGGAAGATTCCAGTATTCTCCTTGCTGCTGCTGCTGCTAAGTCACTTCAGTCGTGTCCGACTCTTTGCGACCCCATGGACTGCAGCCTACCAGGCTACTCTGCCCAGGGGATTTTCCAGGCAAGAGTACTGGAGTGGGGTGCCATCGCCTTCTCTGAGTATTCTCCTTATTTGCTGCAAATCCTTCCTTCTCTCGATCTTTAGCTCAGCTGTGTCTTTTGGCTCATCATTCATCAAGAGGGGAACTTGGACTGAATGGCATGGCTCTCCTTTACATGAAGCACTCTCAAATATCATTATCCTAACGACTGTTTTCCAGAGCAGGTTCATTTCTCAAAGGGAGAGTTCTGTGGTTTCCTGGCAGGGAGACGACTGAGCAACTGACATAATTTGTAGACCTGGGTTTTTGTAGGGGCGGGGGCAGAAGAGAGGACAAGGAGGAAGGGAAACTCCATATCTACAAAATGAGCAGAAAGGAATATAGTCCCTCCTCCACCCACTCTCCATGCTTCCCCACAAAATACAGGTGAAAAATACGCCGAAATACACCACCCCCATAACAGCAGTCACTGTCTGAACATGTACTTTGATCACAGCTGCTACCAACCAAAGCAGAGACAGCGTTTCTCTCAGTTTTGCCTTCCCAGTTCCATAAATAGACACACCGAGGAGAGAGTCATTACAAATATCTGTTAAGTAAATAAATACATGTGCTATAATATGCCTGTGTTATCATCCTGCTCGTTAAAGTGAATCAATAATATCTTTGGGACTTCCTTGGTGGTCTGCTGATTAAGGTTCTGTCCTCCAATGCAGGGGACATGGGTTTGATCCCTGGTTAGGGAACAAAGATCCCACATGTGGCAACTAGAGAGGCCCACACACCTCAGTACTGAGCTCACATCCTCTAGAGCCTGTGCCACAAGGTAAGTCCACACACAGACACACAGCAGTAAAGATCCAACACAGCCCAAAAATAAAAACAAAAACTATTCCCTGCCCAGACCACTCTCAATTAAAAAAAAAAAAAATCATTCAAAAGAGAGCAGGATTTCCCCAGCAGTCCAGTGGTTTGAGAATCCACCTTCCAATGCAAGGGACGTGTATTACATCCCTGGTCATGGAACTAAGATTCCGGGCCCCCCACAACTACTGAGCCCAAGAATTCTGGAACCTGTGTGCTGCAATTAAGACTCAATGCATCCAAAAAAATTTTTTTTAATCAAAATATCTTTATATATGAAAGTGAGTTTGTAGTATACCTGTGATCTTTTCTCCCTTCACCTTTGACAGTAAGGCATTCGGTCTTCACCCTGCCAGGAAACCACAGAACTCTCCCTTTGAGAAATTAACCTGCTCTGGAGAACAGTGGTTAGGATAACGACATTTGGGACCCGCTGCTCCCCACCCAGCCCCTCTCTGTTGACAAGTCTGCCCAATGCGCCTGGCGGTGCCTCAATCTTAACTATGAACAGCTCACAAGACCAAACATCTGAAAAAGCCTCTGCCCTGACAGATAACACTCACAGGATAATGCAAAAACAAAAGAAAATGAAGGGGGAAAACCTATACTTAATAAGTTCAAAGAGATAAAAAAAAATAATGAGAAAGAACTCTTGGAAACTGAAACCACTAACAAAGCCTTTTATAAAAGATACACTGAAAGAGTTGAAATACAGGATCCAGAAAATTGGGGGGTGGGGGTAGAACGGATGCAGGCAAACAGAAATGAGGAAAGAAAAGACTTTGGAGAAGAAGACAAGTGCTAAATGATAAAAGTTTCAGACACAAGCTCCAGAGAAAATGGATAAGAGCTCGTTCTTCAAGAAACGACACAAGAAATCTTCACAGCATTGAAAAACATAGTAATTCCAATGGGAAGTTCATCACTGAATTTAGACAGACCCAGGACAGGACTATCATCATGAAATTTCAGGACCCTGAGGATAAAAAGAGGACCCTAAAACTTTCAAAGAAAGAAAAACAGGTCATATAGAAAGGAACAGTGTAGTAGGGGATAGACTAGGTGACTTTAAAACAGAGATACAGAAAATAGAGCATGGTAATCAAAATGAAAATTATTCCCAGCTCCTGCCTTAGCTCAGCAGAGGAGCCCAGAGCTGGAAGGGCATGTCAGAAATCCTCACAGTCCAGCTGCCAGTTCTGAGTTTAGGGCGTGAGCCTAGGTCCCTCCATCACTTCTGCATCGCTCCTCAGGGAAAAGGGCAAAGTGCAAGGACTTTGGATGCTGATTCCTTCCAGGTTACAACCTGGAACTTCTGGCTAGAGCTTAGTCATCTGTCCAGAGCGCACTGTAACAAAGGCTAGGAAATGTGATCTCCTTTTTATAAAAGGAAAAAGGAAGAATGGATTCTGGAAGACAAAAAGAATCAGCTCTGGACTGTCTTACTTCATATATCACTGGATACTAGTGGCCAATGAATAATGTCTCCATAATTTGAGAGAAAATGTTCTTTACCCTCGGATGTCATATTAGTCCAGTATCAAAGTGAGGTCAGAACAAAGCCATTAAAGACCTAGAAACAGAACGTTTACCAAGTTCTTGACTGATGCACTGTACTTAACTAAGGAGTAATCCAAGAAGAAAGACATGGTATCCAAGAAGCAGGCTTGGAGAACAAGTAGGTCAGGATGGTGAAAGAGACTGATGACAGCGGGAAAGAAATCTCCAGGGAAAAAAGTGGAATCAATAAAATAGCCAACACATTTGGTCATTTGGGGAAAATTACTGATAGGAATACACTTGATCCAACAGAGCAAATGATAAAACCTTAAGGAACAGCAGAAAAAAACACCATGTGAGCCAAAAAAACAAGGCAATTATTAGGTGCGACACTCCCGTCGACCAGTCACCCAACTGGTGGCCCAAGTCAAAAATCTGCAAGTCATCCTTAACTTTTCCCCTCCTCCCATCCTTTCAAATGGAGCCAGAGTGATCATCTAAAAGATAAATAGGAGCACATCACTTAGCCGCCTAACTGCTTCAATATTCCCCCTCTGCCTTCAAAATAAAACCAAACCCCTACAAGAGAACCCTCTGTTGTCTGGTCCCCATCCACCTCTCTGCCTCATCCTCTTTACCTCTTGATCAACCCTCCAACTCGCTCAACTTTGAGATCCTTCAGATCTCAAAGGAACCAAGGACTACTACTCTTTTTGCCTTTAAGCCTTCAGACAGGTTGTTTTCTCTGCCACAAACACTCCCATTTATATTCCTACACATCCTTCAGTTCAGATATCTTCCTACCAGAAAGGCTTACCTGGCCCCCTGGGCCCCCTGGGTACCACTCCCATCTGTCTCCAGGTTGACCCTTTTCCTACTGGAACAACATCAGGCTGGACTCTATGGAAGACGGTGGTGCTGGTTTAGTCGCTAAGTAGTGTGCGACTCTTAATGATCCCATGGACTTTAACCTGCCAGGCCTGCCAGGCTCCTCTGTCCATTGGATTTTGCAGGCAAGACTACTGAAGTGTGTTGCTACTATTGGAGTGTTTTGCCATTTTCTCCTCCAGGGGAACTTCCTGACCTTGGGATCAAACCCAGGTCTCCTGCATTGCAGGTAGATTCTTTACCCACTGGGCCATCAAGGAAGCCCCTCTATGAAAGATATTTGTTTTTATGTGACCTCCTTTCCAGATTGTAACCTTTGTCTCTATTTTTCAACACTGTATCCTCAGTTCCTGGCACAAGGCAGGAGTCCAGTGTTGAACAGCAGATGAACAAGACTCATTTAGAGCCAAGACTAGGTTGACATTTGATTTTCAATCTAGTAGAAACTGAATAAATCTCTCTGCCTCTCTAGGTTGGGTACAAGGCTGAATCTGATCATTTCATCTTTAAAACTCCCAAGTTCTCCAAGTCATCCAAGGTGGCTGCAACCCAGATGTAATCAATAATAATACCCAGTGCTTGGCTAAGAGCTGGTTTCTAAATAAAGCTCGGTTTTAGTAGCATGATTTTTTTTTCAGTAGTGTGATCTTTAGAAGAACCAACAGATCCCAATCTAAGGGGCTGGTGCTGAAGTACAGCTGGTGGATACAACCTGATGTACAAACCTTGCTTGATAATTTAATAAACTTTAATATGAACAGATTACAATTGACAGTGGCTACTGTTAAGTGTCTGTAACTCTATTTGGTTCTTTCAAGCAGTGAAATCTGCCTTTTATCTACTCATTTCTTTTCCCCAAGGAGGTGAGATAAAAGCCCATATAAGTTTCCAGAATGAGGCATTGTTTTCTTTAGCCAAAAATCTGTACTTTCTCATTAGACTGTCAGTAGCAATATTGAAGATGGGCAATTTCATCTGAAGTTTGTCGTACCAAGAATAAATATTATCACAATGGGGCTGTACGGCGTGTAATTAGGGGGCAGAGAGGCAGCACGTGTACTGGACGGAATGGATAAAGTGTTTCTTGAGTGTGGCCCAAGTTTATGTCTTCCCCAGAATTAGAGGAATGAAGTTAACCAGTATCAGCCTGTTTTCTAAGGAGTATCCTTTATTCTTTTCACTCTTCAAGTTTTCATTATGTGAATTCATTTTTTTGAGAATGACTGATGTTTGCGATATGAAATAATGTTAAGTGGGGACACAAATAACAGAATAAGGTGTCCATGCAAGAAACTGGTAACAAGGTTTCATCTAGAGAGGGAAACAGGGGCTGGAAAAAGGAGGGAGAGGAACTTCCCAGGGGACTCGTGGTTAAGACTCTGGCTTTCAATGCAAGGGGTGTGGTTCCATCCCTGGTCGGACAGCTAAGATCCTATATGCCTCATGACCAAAAAAACCAAAAATATAAAACAGAAGGAATATTGTTTAACAATTCAATAAAGACTGAAAAAACAGTCAACTATCAAAAAAAGAAAAAGAAAAGGTAAGGAGACAGAATTTCACCCTACAGCCTTTCCATAGCTTCCCCCATAACTTAATGGTAAAGAATCTGCCTGCAGTGCAGGAGGTGAAGGTTGGTTCCCTGGGTTGGGAAGATCCCCTGGAGAAAGAAATGGCGACCCACTCCAGTGTTCTTGCCTGGAGAATTCCATGGGCAGAGGAGCCTGGCAGACTGCAGTCCGTGGGGTTGCAAATGAGTAGGACACGACTGAGACCAGCTGAGCGCACACGGCAAATGGTTTCTGTCCTTACTTGGAAAAAACAATAGCTAATTCTACATCAGACTTTCAGACAAGAAAAATGTGTTTAATCTATGAAATCCCAAGACCTAGGAACTATTTCGAAATATTTTTCTGACAAGCCTTTATTAACTACATGCCTTCTCGTGCCAGCTAAAGAAGGCATGTGTGTCCCATCTCGGGTAATGTCTGTGGTGCCCAACCGGTTAAGTTGGTGACAGCCAGTTTTCTCTACTGCGAGGTTACTCTTGTATCTCGTGTAAGAAATTTACATGGAGATTCTGAGGCCAAGCATCTTGTCCCTCATCAAACTTCCACCACTATTTTGGCAACCACTGTTGACTGTGAACTTCATGTTTATTTGTTGGCATGCTATTGTAAGCAAGCCTGTCCCTTCAGTTGCTTTGCTTACTTATCTCTCTAAATCACCACGGACCCATGACTTTTCAGTTCATTCAAAGCCCGTTACTATCATTATTTACTTTATTTTTTAGCTATTATTTACTTACTTTTTAATTTTAGTTACAGTACACTGATTTACAACATTTTGTTAGTTTCAGTTATACAGCAAACTGCTTCAGTTACATGTGTCTGTGCGCTCAACCATGTTCAACTCTTTGCAACTCAATGGACTGTAGCCTGTCAGGCTCCTCTGCCCATGGGATTCTCCAGGCAAGAATATGGGAGTGGGTTGCCATTTCCTTCTCCAGGGGATCTTCCTGACCCAGGGATCGAACCCTCATCTCTTGCGTCTCCTGCACTGGCAGGCAGGTTCTTTACCAGTTGAGCCAACTTGAAAGCCCAGTTACACACATAAATGTATATTCTTCTTCAGATTCTTTTTCTTTTTAGGATATTATAAGATATTGAATATAGCTCCCAGTGCTATAGAGTAAATCCTCATTGTTTATCATTATTTAATGATTGTGTTGACCCAGATTTGGCTACTGGGAAATTTTTTTTTTTCCTCTTAAACCATAGACCACAAGGCCCTACAATTTAGTCTGCCTAAATGGTGCCTCTCTGAACACAGTTCTCCCCTCTCACATTTGTTCACCATTCTATAGCTCTTTCTGTTCCTTAAACACGGAGGCTATTTATTTTCTGCTGTAGGGCCTTTGCTCTGGCTACTTCCTCTTCCTGGAGGGCTGGCTCCTTTGATTCTCTCATGTGTCTCTCCTCACAGTACTTCTCTACCTCATCTAATTTAAGGCTAGCCTCTCTCTCCCTCTCCCCCTCTCCCTCTCATTCTCTCTTCTGTGTTTCCTCCCTCTCCCTCTCTACTGGTTCCTTCTTAGGAATAGTCCAGCATGTTCTAGCCTTTTCCACATGATTTAAAGGGGGGGGGGGAAGCCTTCAAATTCTTCCCTTTCCCTTGGATTTTGTCATCCCTCCCTACATGGCCTCAGCCCTCATCTTCTGCTGACAGCCAAACTTTTGGAAAGCAATTTCTATACTGTCTCAAGGCCATTTCTTTGTTTTCCATTTAAGCCTCCATCTACTTCAAGCTCTGCCCAGAACCAAAACTGAAATCTTCTGATCAGGCCCACCAATAACCAGGGAGGTAGCTACCTGTACCAGACCTTTCCAGTATGGACTGGAGAAAAGTATCCCTCCGCAAGGGCACTCGCTTCCATCTGTCAGAAAAAGGTTATACCCAGTAGGCCTGGTGCCCACTGGCCTTGTGCAGTGTGTTGCCTGCACAACCATACTTTGCCAGCAGCCTTCTGCTAGCCTGAAAGGTGTCCTCTGGTCTCATCTTATGACCACCCTCAAATTCCCGTGACCATCCCTCCTGCTGGAAATGTGGTCTTCCTTAACGACCACAACACCACATTCTGTATTCCTTCTGCTCCTTCCTCATTCTCCCAGGCCCTTAAATGTTAAATCCATTTCAGAGTCCTCTCCTGCTTTGTCTTCCTCTGTTACCTGACCCATCTGTGTGAGTGATCTCAGTCCCTTTCACTCAGCGCTTGCCCACTCCATGACTGGCAGTGTTCTAAGCACTGAGCCCTTGAGTTCATGATGATGATCTACAAACGTGTCTCCCTAACTGCCTTCCTGAAATCGATATGTGGAAACTAAACAGACTCCTTAGACTTAACTTCTCCAGATCTGAGCTCATCATCCCTCTCTTCATATCAATTACTCTTCCTGTTTTAGCAAATGATGCTCATTCAATTGCCCAAGCCTGAAAGGTGGAGACATCCTACACTCTTTCATTTCTCTGCCGCCCAAAAGCAGTAAGTCTTATTTTTCTACTTCCTAGGCATGTCTCAGTTTCACCCACATCTTCCCATCACTGTCACCACCACACTGACCTCCATCCTATGTATCCAGTATCACTTCCCATGTAGAATAAACACTGCATCACAGATATAGAAAACAAACTTATGGTTACCAAGGGACACGATGGGGGAGAAACAATTGGAAGATTTGGACTGACATACACATATATATATACTGACATACATATATATATATATATATGTATATATATACTATTATATAAAAAATAGATAACTAGGGTCTTCCCTGGCAGTCCAGAGGTTAGGACTGCCAACTTAAAAGAGAAAAATGCACAACATGAAAGCTGAGAGTTAAGTTTTATTTGGGGCAAAATGAGGAATACTATGGGGGCTTCCGAGGTGGCACCAGTGATAAAGAACCCGCCTGTCAATGCAGGAGACACTGGAGATGCAGGTTCAATGCCTGAATTGGGAAGATCCTCTGGAGGAGGGCCTGGCAACCCACTCCAGTATTCTTGCCTGGAGAATCCCACGGACAGAGAAGCCTGTGGGGTACAGTCCACAGGGTCGAAAAGAGTTGGACACGACTGATGCAACTTAGCACACACGCATAAGTATACTGTAGCCTGGGAGACAGCTCTGAGAACCTGCTTCAAAGAGGTAGGGTGCAAAGTGATTTTGGTGAAGAGGGGGACATGCAGTGAAGGATGCATTTTTTGCAGGTTTCTACTAGTCACGAGAAGTAGTAGTCATCATGAAGGACTTTCGTGCTTTTCTAGATAATGAGGAGATACAAGAATTGGCTCATAAAATCAGCTCCTGAAAATATTTAACTATCTGAAACCCTGCTCTGCCAGTTTTTCCCAGAGCACAGAGTGCATTTCTGCTTTCCACCCTGAAATCCTTTCAGTGGATGTTGAAAGTCAGCAGCTGCAGCAGCAAGTGATTTAATCCTTGTAGAGGCAGATGGCAAGCGCCAATTTGTACTGCACAAGATTCTGTACTTTCACTGCCTGGGGCCCAGGTTCAATCCCTAGTTGGGAAACTAAGATTGCCATATGCCATGTGATGTAGAAAAAAAATAAAATAAATAAAATTTAAAATAACTAATAAGAACCTACTATATAGTATAGAGAACTCTACTTAATACTCTGTAATGACCTATATGGGAATGGGATCTAAAAAATAATGAAAATATTATAGTACAGAGAACGCTACTCAATACTCTGTAATGATCTATATGGAAATGGAATCTAAAAAAGAATGAAAATATGCATATGTACAACTGAATCACTTTGCTATACACCTGAAACTAACACAACAATGTAAATCAACTATGCCCCAATAAACATTAATTAAAAACAAACAGGCTCCCATCTGGCCTCTGCCTCCTGGCCCTGATGATGTCAAGCCCCTACCTGAAAGTCTACAATGGCTTCTTCTGCCTTTAGGATTTCAGTTCTAATTCTCTGATATGGTTTACAAGGCCAATCATGACCAGACACCTCCTCTACCTCCCAACTTTCATTTCTCTTCATTTCCCCTGCCCTTCATACTCCTCTCTTTATTTGTTCTCCCTTCCATCTTACTGAGCTCCTTTTAGTTTCTGAACATGTCATCTGTTTATAATCTCTGATCTTAGCCAATGCTAGTCCCCCTGCCTGGAAGAGCTCCTTTGAGTCCCCTCCCAGCCTATTACCTTGCTGATTGCACCTTTCTTCTTAAAAAAAAATTTTTTTTTAATTTGGCTGCACCTGGTCTTAGCAGCCAATGAAGCATCTTGGAAGTGAAGCCCCCAGCTCTCTTTGATCATGTACCCCATGTGGAGAGAGCTGTCCCCTCTGATTCTAGAGCTAAAAAATGAATGTGGTTGCCTGGAGACCTAACCTTGGGATGCTCTGTTAAGCAACAAGAAATAACCAGGGGGTTGTTGAGCCCTGGAAGTGGAGTGTTGCTGCCTGACATGCACCATTGGCTTTGGGACCTGGCAGCAGGCAGGCATTCAAAGGCCCAGGAAGGGTGTCAGAGACAGGGTAGAAGGCTGAAGGTGGGGGCGTAAGAGAGGAATGGAGTCTCCAGTTACAGAGGAGAGTTTGGCAATACTGTTCCCATTGTCTCCTATACTTAGAAAGTCAGAACTGTGCTTCAGGAACTCAGTGACCTGGTGAAGGAGACCTCTGGGCTGTTTCTAAAGGGCTTCCTGGCTTCTCCTAGCTGCCTGATGAGTTTACATCAAGATACATGCATAACCCAGTCATGCTGTCTCCATGCACTGAGTCGTAAACACCCTAGGACTTCTCTAGGTCCCTCAAGAGTCGGCTTGTCCAATGAGACTGGCTAGCATGTTGTCATCTGGGTTATTCAACCCTCCTGGGGAAGGAGACCCACAGAAGGTCAACTGGCAGCACTGCCATCTTAGCAGACCAGGAGGGGACTGGCAGAGAACCAGAGATCTTAGCACTAGCCCTTCTCCTCTTCCCCACGCTCCTCGTTAGGTTGATATACAGAAGTGTTTCTAACATATACACAATAATATAAAGAATAACCAACCCTCCTCTCCACTATAACCACAACCCTGCATTTTGTGTTCATTTCCCTTTTTTTCCTTTACAGTTATGCCATGTACGTATATATCTACAGTGACACACGTGATTTTGTTGTTTCTGAACTGACAGAACTAGAATTCTACCGTGTGTACTCTCTTGCAGTTTGCTTTATTCACTCAACGTCCCATGGGTTTCACCTCTGTGGTTTTGGTTTTGATCTTTGCAACCGGTCTATAAAGTAAATGGCTACTTACTATGTCCATCCTGGCACAATGTGTTGTGTATCTCGGGTGGCTGATAAACCCTCTATGATGATGCTGTGCAAGATGAGTTCACAGAACAGCCAGATCGCGCATTTTCACACAGACGTAGATGCAACATCGGGGAAAACAAGTGTCCACATGAGGTACAAATCTTTTAGGCAAAAGTTAAACATGAACTGATCACTTGGCATAAATCTTGGCAGTGTATGCTGCCTCCTCAAGTACAAGTTCATCATTGAGTTAGGCAAACCCATTTGATAACACAAAAGCAAGGGGATAAAAATGAATAAAGTTTAGATAGTTGACCTTTCGAGTTATTCCTGCTTTGGTATCTTTCTTGGCAAAGAATTGAGAGCAAACCACCAGTGAGGAGTGGAAAGCATGCTTTGTCTCATCCACTCTCTCTCTAGGGAGTTTTTTGAGTTAATACCATCAGTAACAGAAGTAAAATTTTCATATAATATAGACGTAACAAAAATAACAGTCCTCTAGGCATCAAATTAATAGGCCTAATATTTTTTCTAGGTACTAGAGTATTTGTTTCCTCCACCAGTCTCTGATATTTTAGTTCTCTAGTTCTCAATCTTGAGTCCTTTTGTAGTCACCCTCCTGAACATTAAAAAATTTGGATGTCTGTATCGCATTCCGGGAGATTCTGATGCAATCGGTCTGAGGTGATGCCTTTGTGTGGAGGTTTTGAAAAGTTCCGGAGCCTCAGAGAGGTAGTGGAGTTGAGAATCTCTGGTTCACACCACTTCGTTTCCTCCTCAGGGTCCACCGCGGCGCCTGGTGGAAAGTGATGCTCAGAATGGATACACAACGTTCAGTTTCTCAGGAAGGAGGGAAGCAAGGCCTCAGAACCTCAAACCCAAGACAACTGAGGAGCCAAGTCCTGACAAGCCAGTGGGTGAGGGCGACGCCTCCGTGCCCAGGTCTCTCCCCCACTGCCCCGACTCTAGAAAGTTCCCACCCTGGAGGGCAGGGACTCTCCAGTCTATTCTCAAAGGCCTCAAAAGATACACGGCCACCGCGAAGTTCTGCGGTGCCAGGCGGTTTCTTGTTTCCACAGGTGAGGCAGAGTCTGAAGAAACTAAAGCGGCCTCTTGGGGCTCTGGGCCAAGCCGGGTCGACTTTAGAGTCCAGAGTCCTCTCTTGGCTTCAAATTGCAGCCTAGCAGCACTTCCCGAGACAGGTGGAGCGGGAAGCACCAGAGAAAGCCTGCACCACGAGGAAGGCGGTACGTCCCCTGCGCCGGGAGGGCGAGTCTCGGCGAAACCAGCTAGAGCTGCACGTGGCGCGGCGGGAGAGGCAGTCTGGGGAAGCAGACTACAAGTCCCGAGAGGCCTCGCGCTGGGATGGGCGGGGCCTCGCTGGGCCGGGCGTGCGCAGTGGCTCTCGGGAGTGGCGGGGCTGGCCCTCCGGGCTGTCAGCTGTGGCCCTGGGCGCCCGGGACGCGGTGGTTGCGGCCATTGGCCGAGAGGCGGCGGGGCGGGGCCGTCGTCCGCCGCAGCGGGTTCATGCCGAGCGGGTGGAGGCGGGCAGCCGATCCGGTAGGCGCGCGCCGGTCTGCAGCGTTCGGCCTGAACCATGGCAGCGGCGCCCCTGAAAGTGTGCATCGTGGGCTCGGGGAACTGGTGAGCGGCAGCGGGCGGGCGGCGCGGACTCCGCCTCCAGGAAGCCCCTCTCCAGGGCGAGCGAGGGCGCGCGTCCCCGTCGCGGCGAGGACACCCGGCACCGCGCGTGGGGAGGCGGGGCGGGTAGCGTCGCGGCCCGGCTGGGCACCGCGCACCCGGGGAGGCCGCGCCGAGGTACCAGCTGGGGAGGCCCAGAGCCCGCGTGCTCATGGAGGCGGCGCAGAGAGGGGGGACGGGGTGCCCGCGGGCACCTGTCTCGCTCGCGGCACCAGGCAGCGGACGCACGGGGGCCACCTGCTCGCCACGCCCGGGGAGTTTGGGCAACATCCTCAGGACGTTCTCCATTCTCCTGGGCAGATCGCCTAGGTAGAGGAGTTTTAGGAGGCTCGAGCATTCTTCCTGGGGTTTCCGTGTCAAGGAAACCGAGGCAGAGGGGGATGAAGGGTGTCGAGGGCGGGGCCGGCTCTGCCCTTCCAAGTGCAAGTTCGGCTCCAGGCTTCTGCGAAGTCTGGTATCTTACTAACATATCGGGAAGAAAATCCAAGTTGCCTACAGCCTGGGCTCCTCCAGTAGCTCAAGGGCTTTGGAATTCTTACCTGGGGGGCCGGGGCGGGGGAGGGGGCGGTGTTTGCGAATCTTTGCGTCTCCGCTGTGCTAGGCACTTTAAACGTTAGCTCTTTTAGTTCCTTTTCTCAGACTTAATACAGTTGGATTATTTGGTGTGTTTGGGTGACTGTAGAGGAAAGTGGGCTAGGGGCGAGGAGGCGGAATATGGTATAGCATCTGATATTTTCAATCTTTTTCCATGGCTGCCCGCTATTTTTCCCACATTCGAGGGACTGGTATAAAAATAGTTAAAAGAGTGATGTCCTTTAAGTCCGGTGGCCGCACACTCATCACAGTTCACGCTTGTAGTAATCCTACAGAAATTGCTACTAGTTACCCGGACTTCCTTTTTAAGACTTGGCCCAGAAAGTACTTTTTGGAGGAAACCTTTTCTGATTCGCCACTTTTCCATCCCAGCGAGGCCAGGAGCCCTGTGCCCTGTTGCTACCATCTGTCACAGGTGATGACTTATTTGATTATCTGTTTCCACTCCTCCCCTTTCAGCTCTTGAGAACAGCAAGAGCTAGGTATGTACTTGGTAAATACTAAATGAATAAACAGAAACTAAGTTAAAAAAAAAATCTTTTGGCCGTACTGAGCTGCATGTGGAATCTTAGTTACACAGTCAGGGATCCAACCCTTCCCGCCCCCTGCCGCCGCGACCTGCCCCCTACCTCCACCCCGCCACCACCCAGCG